>PVKA01022582.1:0-19429 GCA_004027165.1 Ctenomys sociabilis | reverse complement strand
TGCGCTGCCAGCTGGGATCGAGCCTCGAGATAGAGGCTATGACTTCCTGGGGCTTGAAAGACTACATCAAAGCTGAAGCCCTAGACTTCCCAAAACATTAAATACTATATAATGCAGATTACTCTGTCTCTGCATATCCTCTCTGCATATGGCAGAGGTAAATGTAGGCCCCACACCTAGCTCAGCTCACAGTAGTCACCTACTTCCCACAATTCTCAGTCCTCAAGCCACTCCCTCACTGAATAAAAACCGAGTGAGGCCCTGGGTCGCGCTCTTGGTTCCGGGAAGCCATCTGTGTGGCTGGACCTAGAGCCCCTTGACTCCCTGATGATTAAAAATATAATTTAGTGTCCTCATTTTCGCCGTGGGCTGCATGGAAAGTGGTAGATTGGAATCAACTTGATGGGATTCCAATAATGTAACTTTGTGATTACAAATATTGGTTTCTTGGACTGAGACGAGGACCAGGAAGTGTCTCCTACAAGAGAACACGAACTCATCCCAGGTACTTTTCAAGTCAGAAGTTTCATTTTTCCTCTGTATCATTTGGAGGTCATCCAACCCAAGATCATTTTGTTCCCTGTGTCAGTATGTTGACTAGAAGGAAGGTCAGCGTTGGAGAAGGACAAAGAGATCTATGCCAATATCCAACAATAGATTGGGCTTTCCTTTAATCATGATTACTCAGGGCTCCTCTGTGGAGATTACAGGTAGAGATAACAGTCCAGCCAGAGGAAAAACATGGGCCCAGCACCTTTTCATCCTAATGGACCACCTGGGAAGCTGAGTCTGAGCTCTGGGGCCTGTACCTCAGAGTACAGTCCCACTTCTAGTGGCTGCCTTAGAAGTCAAAGCATGGCTTATGGGTCTCTTAAGGCAGTCCATCTTACGATGGCCTGGCTTGTGACAGCAGTAGCAGATGAACCTCATCAGTGGATGAACCTCATTGTCATTGAGCACTTCTTGGAGCCCAAAGAATCAGACTTAGGGTCTGTTTTGAGGCTACAACAAAGGCAGCCATTTTTGATCTCTGTTTTTTCTCCCTGATTTTCTCCCAGTCCTGCTTATAAGATAAAGAAGTTTTTGCTACAGTATCAAATGAGTTGTCTGGAGCAAAAGCCATCTTTTGTAGATCTTTTCTAATATCTGGAGCTGGCTGAGTAGGGAACTTATCTGTAAGAATAATCTTTTAAATTAGAGTCTAGGGAAGTGTGCTTTACCAGTTTCTCTATCAAAGGTTCTAAGCAAAGAGAGGTGTTCACCTTTCTGCTGGTAAATAGATAAAATTTAAAATAACTAGAGAGCTTTTTTCTAGCTCTTAGACTTTCAAGAATATACACTTGAAAGAAAATGTCTTTTTTAGTTTCCTACATGGCTATTAGACCATCAGGGATCAGACAGCTTGGGCTCCAGTGCAAACAGATAGTTGGCTCTTAATAACAATATGATATTTATCTCAAAATGTAATAGCAGCTTGTAATGCTGCCTTTTACTAGAAGTCAAAGCTTGGTTTAAGATTAGCATTCATATGTCTGAGAAAGTCCTCTAAACAGAATGTACTTATCAGGGTCATCTAAAGATTTTCTAAGATCCAACTTTAGCTGTTTTAGGTCACAGAGAAAAAGGCACATGAATTCTGAAAGTTCTAAATTGCCTATTTACTTCTTTGAAGGATATTTATTGTCCTCAAGGAGCTTGTCTAAATTCAACTAAGGATGGGTGTAGCCTTGTAGAGGCCTGGATGACAGCTTTTTTAGAAGCCCATCTTTTACAAAGGCAAATAGGGGAAGTCTTACTTTCAGTAACAGCAGTAACTGGTGGGTGAGGCTGTGATTAACACTGTCTTCTCTGTAAGCTCCAAAGGTTAGAGAGGAGCAAGTGGATGCTCTTCAGACAGGAAAGACAAAATCTGACCAGCCTATACACCCTTGAACAGTAAAATTATTTTTTTTATTTTCAAGTGATTATTAGAAAAAATTAAATTGCTCATATAGATGTGTACTAAGTGGTGTCACTATACATTGTCTTTTTTACTCTATTGATAATTTTTTTTTCTGTGCAAAATCTTTTTAATAGGATGAGATCCCAGTTATTGATTGGAAGCACAGCGACCCTAACTTGGCACTCATTTTCATACTTTGCACAGTGTCATGCACATAATTGATTTTCACTAAATATATGTTGTCTAAATAAAAATTGTCATGTATTAAGAAAAGTAAGTCTAACTTTACTTTCCAAAAAGTTAATTCAAAATGATTATATGTTTCAGCAGAAACATGATTTTAGAGAAAATTCGGGCAATGAGAAAAAGGGGGATTTTTCTCCTCCTTGGAGAGCCCACCATTAGTTGACAGGACACAAATCAAATCGTCACGTCCTGTAAATCCTCATGATGCTTTAAATGTCTTCTGCATTAACACCACTTTTCATGGGGGTTCCTCACCCATCTCATGGCTGCAAACCAAAATTATCAAAGTTCTAAAATACTTTCCCAGTACTATGAGAAACAATATCTAGGAAAAAGTTTTAAAGATGAGTGAAGTTTTGTTGGCATTACATGGACTACATTGTATTCTGGCTTTGTCATTTGTAGATTATTAAACAGTTATTTAACATCTACAATCCCCACTTCCTCATCTATGAATTGGGATTAATAAAATTCATTAACATTGATCTTTGAAGAGTGAGTTGAGCAGATTAGTACTTGAAACTTAAAAAAAAAAAAAATTAATGCACGGTGTTGTCCATTATCATTGTGATGTCTGTAGCTATCTCTTTTAGCAATTCTAGGAAATTTTAAAGCCATCTCAAATAATCTCCCTTTTGATAGTTCTTCCTTTTTCTAAAATAAATCATAGTCGCCACGGCCCAATTGCCTGGTGACCCTGTGCCGGCACAGCTTCTAAAATAAAATCCCCTTGCTTTTGCATGAGAGGACGTCTCTTGGAGTCTTCACGCGGTGGGTTTCTCAAACCTAACACTACCCAGAGATCTTGCTTGGTGGACCCTGCTCTAGTCTATTCTCATCGGACCATATTGTTTTACCCAGTCACAGTTCTATGTGGCTGTAAGTTTTTCATCAAACCTAAGTTTAAAAGTGGATAAGCTCCCCTACATTTTTATTTCTGAAAACTCCTGTGTGTCATGTAAAATTTTAAGTAAAAAGTCTGTTGTTTTTCTTTAGTTAAACAAAAAAGCATCTGCCTGGCAAGTACAAGACTCTGAGTTCAATATCTGGCTCCACAAAAAAAGAAAGAAAGAGAGAAAGAAAGAAAAAGAGCATTATAGGTGCTTTAAAAACTTTAATTGCTTGCCCACATGTGTAAATACCGTATTGTCTCCCCAGTGTAAGAACTCAAAAGAATAAAAACTGAAAGGTGTAATAGACACAGTTAAATGGAAAGTAACAATTTAAGGATTAAACAATGAAGAGAGAGAAAAGATAGGAAATAAGGTAGGGTCAAGATGGCTAAAGCAATTGTCGTAAGAATTTCCATCAGTTTTTTTAAAAAAATAACAGTTAATGGGTGAATTCTCATCTTGATTCTCCATGCTGATATCGGTGAACTAAGCAACTTCATGGAGAATAGCGATGTGTAATACTAAAACCATGCTTGAAATGCCTGTCATCTTGGTCTTCTAAATGTATACCGCTTCTAATGTCATATTAATTATTACTATATTGTCTTTATTTATTTATTTATTTTTGTATTTTTAGGGAAGGGTCTACAGGGTATTCACGGTTTCACTACTAGATCAGACTCGTAGTGATCCACCTGTTTACAGCCTCCCAAGAGCTGGGATTACAGGTACACACCGCCATGCCCAATCTCAGTTTCTGTCTCAGTGCACCCCAGGGGCGGGGCTGACATGGTAGGCCCTGGGATACTACACTGTCTTTAAATTTTTTTTAAAAAGGTAATAAAAGAAAGTGAGAGATAAGAACAAAAATTAAAGTTTTCTTGAAAGCATGTGGGAATATTCAATTATATGTCCCATGTTGCATAACTTTATCTGTTAATCTGGACAATAGATTTCATGATAAAAAATAGGTACTATATTAATCATTGGTAAAGTAAATCATATTTACCTCTAGTGTCTTAATTATCCTGGATGCAATCAAGCAAGCAGTTGGCACAAAATAGCCATGAGTATAAAGAGAACTCAAAGAGAAGTTCATAATCTGATGTGTTTTCATAATAAGTACAGATTTTTTGATTTAAGGTATGAAATAATCAGTGTGGTACTCTTAATTACAGCAATCTGGGGATCTTAGATTCCTAGGAATGGCTGAGACAGGTGTATATAGCATTATTCTACCTAGCAACAGTTGATCTTCATCAGTTACAAGTATGTAAAAATACAGCTATTTCCCTAAATATTTCTATCATGCTCCACTTGATAGTAAATAGCAAAGAGACAGAGAAGTATGAAAGGAGGGGAAGCTCCATCTCCATGTCTAGCTCCACATTTTCAATCTTAATTCAGCAATCATTTCTTTGATATATGTAAGTCCCTAAAAGAGGATAGCTAAATGTGGTCCCTCATACAGAAAAGCTTGTTTTATCTGAGAAGTAGCATATGGTCAGAATTTCCTAAATACCACTTTAAATATACACATAAAATTCCTTCAAAGAAAAATAAAATTATTTTATGTTTTCCACCCTTCTGGTTAATCCATCTCATGCCACTACTTCCTTAATTAATGAAGACATTTGAAACTTAAATTTCTTTTTGAAGCAGAGAATCGCCACTTGGTGCATTACCTGGGAAATGGACTGCTTCTGTATTGTAATTTTAGTGATCATTTTATGAATGAAATGAACCAAAATATCATTTTCTCTCCCTGCCTTGAGGCTAGCTACAACTCCACCATGCCCCAGCAAGCAGATCTCAGACATCTCCAATTATTTGTTTTGCCAAATGTTAGCTTTTGTTCACTTCTGAGGGGCAAGATGACACTGCATGTTAATTTTCCATACCTAAAATATTTTCTCTCTACTCACTTGAAAAGCGCACAGTGATTTATAAGGAACTCTTCCAACTGACTATATAAAAGGCAGAAGTTGTAGAAGCCTCAGTCATTGTAGAACTGGTCATGAACCTTCAATGTAGATGGAGAGCTCTAAGAATGAAGTAAGGTCTCTCCTGTCTTAGGGCTGAGCAAAGCAGACATTGTTCTAACCTTACTCTGTTCTGGCTTCTAGCTACCCCACCATCTTACTGCAGTTTCTCATGCACTGCCCAATGGCTGGGCATCTGTGCTTTTCTCTCCTACACTTGGCTCGTCTCAAACTCTTAAATTTCTGCACTTTCTGTGTACTTGTCACATTCTCTCTCTAATTTCCCCCTGTGCTATTGCCTCATTCATAATATACCGTACTGCATTTTTACATTTTTTTGACTTTTTAAAAAGTACTGTCCTTTTTTTCTCCCCTTCTTATATTTTTATTACCATCACTTTTTCAGTTGCCATGTTCTCTCTGTCCTGGTAAACGCAAGTCTCACACAGTTTTGAAATATAACTATAACCTCCAACTCTCCCCTAATGCAAACAAGCATCATTCTCTCCCTCAGTTTATTAAATGGCCAATGTGACTTGGCCAATGAGGCAAGCCTGGGTGACTGGCTCCCTGCAGAACTACAAAGCCCAGAGGCACTGGGTTTGGCCACTGCACCCTTCCACTCACTTATTCTCTACTCTTAAGGAGGACAAAGTGGGGTGAGTACCAGTTTCAAAGAAAGATTGTTTAGAGCCACAGAAAGTGTTCCCTCCACTTTAAAACCTATTATATGATTTTTAGATGGTATTTTATGATTTTGTATTTAGAAACAATGTGGACCTTGATTGGTACGGCAGTTTTGTCCGCAGTCTATGGCAGTGCAATGGTTCCAGGGGACCAACAAGCCACCCAGGAGCAGCAGGAGGATTCCAACCCAGATAAGCTTACCCACCATATTGTTAGCGTTTTACACAACGTGCCTCTCAGTCTCATAACTGAACCACTGGTACAAGACTATAACTACATGGAGGATTATCTCAACTCCTTCAGTTAAATTAATAGTATAAACAAGGAGAGTTAATTTGATATTAATTGTTGTGATCAAAAAAGATACCCCCAACCGAAGAAACAACATTCATAACCTAACCCCTGCAGTCTGGGAATGTGTAACTTACAGGTAAAGGAATTAAAAGTGGATGTGGAATTAAAGTTGATGCTTAGCTGACCATAAAACAAGGAGATGAGCCTGGCTTCTCCAAGTGGGCCCTGTACAATTGCAAGGTTTCCTGGAGGAGGCAAAGAGATAAAGACAGAGAGGAAAGAATCAGACCTAAAGCAAGGCTCAGTGAGAGATGAAAGGCAACATGGAGGCAGGTCTTGTGTGGTAGCTTCCTGGCATGCAGCAGGCCCTGGACTCCTCTGCACTGGAGAAACAAAGAGGAGGAGGGTAGGATCATAACTCACAGGTATAAGTGGTCTCTAGAAGCTAGGAGAGCAAGGCAGAGAAGCAAATGCCAATGCCTGTTAAACCCATTTCAACCTTCTGATCTCTAGAACTAAAGTGTGAAAAAATTGTGTTGTCTTAAGCCAACAACTATGTGATATTTTGTTAGAGTAGAAACAGAACACTAATAAAATGTGCTATACATAATATCATTACTGGCTTTTAAAATGTGTGCTAACAACAAGTTAGAAGCATTTTTAAAAACATGTTGAGCACAAAAAGGACACAAAATGAGAGATAAGTGCAGCAAAAAGCTGGCTTCCTCCTGACAGTGGCAGTGTAGCCTGTGGGGAAGAAGCCACTCCCACCTACATCATGGTTGGCTGTTATGGAGCAATACTCTTTCTGGAGAAAATAGAATACTTTAATTGATTCGTCTGTAGCTGATTAGTTCTCCTTTCACTGAATCATGCTGACAATGATGTAATGTTTATGTTTTGTGTTTCCTTTATCAGAGGTACATTTTGGGAAGAAAAAAAAAAAAAAAAAACAAGATGACTTAGGTCTGGCTAAATGTTTATGAGCGCGTAACCCTGAAGTATGTCTAAACCATCACATTTACTGTTGTTTTTCTTTAATTTGGATAATCTTAAGAGTACTTGAAATTGTTAAGTCCACAGTCCAAATGAGTTGTTCGCCCAGCAAGTCTGTTCTTGAATTTTGGTGGATTATTTCTTATAGCAAAAATTCTATTTAAAAATCTTAAAATAAAAAAATATTTAACATTATCTATAGTATCTGAATAGCATCATTATATAAGGAAATGTCACAAGTATTATACTTTCTAAATAATTGTTAGATTTGTATTTTGTGTAAATGCTTAAAATTACCTTGACACTCTCTTACCTGATTTGTATCCTTTTGCACGGGAGTATTTTAACCCTAAATAAGATTCGAGTTTCTGAAAATTCAGGCTAGTTGATACACAACAAAATTGTTAAATTAAGTCTGTAATATCTGTATATATGTGAATGAAGTTTTAAAATCTTGTTAGGTAAAGCCCTTGACATAATTATATGAATGTTGAAACTATTTGAATGTATGTCTGTTTTTCTACATTTTTCCTGTAGGTGAGAAGCATTGATCTTTTCTACATGGATGACTTCATGCACACGACTTGAGCCCCATCCTTCACCGTGCTGTACAAGAAGGTGTGAAATTCCATGATGTTATGGCTACACAGTGTGCTTATGTATACGCTAAGAACAGTGAACACCA
Organism: Ctenomys sociabilis; assembly: GCA_004027165.1. Taxonomy (NCBI): domain Eukaryota; kingdom Metazoa; phylum Chordata; class Mammalia; order Rodentia; family Ctenomyidae; genus Ctenomys; species Ctenomys sociabilis. The sequence continues at coordinate 11,704 of PVKA01022582.1, read as the reverse complement.
GAAAAGCTTTACAAATAATTTCCTGCCATGAACAAGTTTAAAATGCTAAGTTTAATATGACAACTCTCCAAAGTTAATTACCAATAACAATCAGAAAAGCAGTAGGAAATGCCCAACTAAATTATATACGTATCAAAGGTATGAGTAATTCTCTGAAAATTCCCCCTCTTCTTCCTCTTCCTCCTCCTCCTCTTCTTCCTGATCCTCCTCCCCATCTTCCTCTGCTTCCATCCAGTTCTCCTTTACAACTCTAAGTCTTTCACATATTGTATGTTTCTGATACATAGTTTTCCTTTTAAATCTTAGAAATACTATTTGAAAGATTGAAGAGCCTAGGAGGGAATAATTGGAGTCAGGTCAGAAATTTCTGAAGATTTCTACCAGAAACTCCAACAGATACTATTTTCCTACAGCCATCTCTCTCCCCTAGAAGTCTCCAATCCCACCAGAATATGCAACAAGCTGGGAGAAGAAGTGCCAGGCACTGAGTGAGTCCCCATACTGGGTGACCAGACCCCAAACCTTCACCTGGGTGAAGTTTTATATTTTATATTATCTTTCTGATTTGTCTTAAAATTTTCTTTCTTTGAGGATATACCAGCACTAACCATCACTTACTAATCCTTGGGATATGTCCCTAAAGGCAAAAATAGAATAGAATTTCCTTTTAAATATATTAGGACTATACTGGTTCTCCTTTAAACTCTGCTCTGTGTACTACAGATTCATGTTGCCTTGGAATCCTACATGATTCTTTTTCCTTAAAGAAGCAAAATAATGTCCCTTGGCAGGCCATTTGGATGCATGAATTTGCACTGAGATGTTTTGCATCTCATTACAGTATGCAGCCTGGTTTCAAATGGCTAATTGCAACCGACATGAAATTACTCTACTTTTATGACACACTAACAATGAAACAAGGAGTTGGGTGGAACCAGTCACTATATGGGATTCATTATAGAGCAGTGGATAACACACCACTCCTCTATCCCACGTATGCTTTTATTCCTCCAGGTTTTCACGCCTGAAGTAAATTTACTATAATCTCAGCCTCTACTATATGTTAAGCCTATAATTCAAGAACAGCTAGGCCAAGGACATAATGTTCCATCTTCACAATCAAATACAGATTTCCCATTAAACATAAAATGCCCGTCAAAAGATTTAATAGTATGTTCTTTTAAAAATAATTCCAGATGACTAAATTGTAAGACCAAAAGTATTCCACTATAAGAAATATTTTTTGCTTTATCATAATTTGTACAAATATCGATCACTATCTCCTACCATGTAATTTTTTTTTCACTGCATTCAAGAGATTTGGAGCATTCCCACTGGAGTTGTCTGAGTCTGGCAACAGCTCCTTGCCCTGGAGACTGCTGGAGAGACCTGGCCCCAACCCCCACCCCCAGCCTTCTTGCCAGAGTTTACCAAGTTGGGCCAGCCTTCCTCACACAGAAGTCCACCAGAAGAGGTGACTAAAACATTGACCTGCAGGAGCCTTGCAAAGCCCTAGCCTGTGCCAGTCCATCATCAAGAAAACCTTGTACAACTTCAGCCTTCACTTATCAAATTGGATACTTCTTGAACTGTAATTTCCCACCCTCTACTTAATGATGTAGGAACCACATGAACCTCACACAGCAGGAGCTTTAGTGAGCCTACCCTGCCCACCAACTCTCCTAAAGGCCTTGCTGACCTGCACCTCGCTCATCTACCACCACTGCAAAAAAATGACAAAAGGAAGGAAGAAAAAGCAATTTCAGTCCTCTAGCCCACCCAAAAGAAATCCAGAAGACAAGGTCATAGAAGGATTTGGAAGTCACACACCTGAAATGTCTGAGATGATAGCAACTGAAGTAAAGAAACAACTCCATCAGGCTATGGAGGAAACCAGATCAAAAATAATCTCTCAGGAACAAAAGGAAGTGACAACCATCATGAAGGAATTATTCTATACACCTAAGGAAAACAGAGAAAAAAAAGAAAGGAAGGGTAAAATTATGGAAACATTGAATGAACAATACAAGAAAGAATTATAATGCATGAAATAGATTCAAACAGGTATCCAGGACATTAATAATTTCATTGAAAGCTGGCAAAGCTACTTCAATGAAATGGAAGATAAAATTTCAGACCTTGAAGCATTACAGCTAGTGAATATGAAAGGAAGCATCTCTTTAATGAGAAACAAGGAAATAATAATACAACAGCTGCAAAATGATGTAAAGAAAAATAATATAATACTAATAGGTATCAATGAAACAGTTGAAGATAACATAAAAGACACAAAAAGACTCTTGAAGAAGGAGGAGCAGAACAGTTCCCAAGCATGGCAAAAAAATCTGATATACAGCTAACTGAAGCACATAGAACTGCAGCTAGTGATAATCAAAACAAATGGTCACCAAGGCACATAATAATCAAGATCCCAGAAACTGAGCAAAATAAAAGAATATTAAAAGCTGTTAAAGAGAATAAACAGATCACTTGCCTATACTAGAAAGCTCATAAGAATCACAACAGATTTCTCAACAAAGGCCATCAAATCAAGAGGAGCTTGGAGTGAGATGTCTGAGGTACTGAGAGAAAACAAGTTTCAACTGAGATTGATGTGTCCTGAAAAATATTCTGAGATTAGTTTCTTCCATGACAAAGAACATGAATAAATTCATGACAACCAAACCAATCCTACAAAAAGTACAGACATATAATTTGGAAAGAGACAAAAATGACCACAACTTCAACAACAGAACTACCCAGAAGAACAAGTAATTAGCAAAGGGGAAAAGCAAGGATCCCACAGTAGCAAAACAATATAACCAAAAAAAAAAAAAGAAAAAGCCAATACATATCAATTATAACTATCAATGTAAATGGCTTCAAATCACCAAAAGAAACAGAATGGCAGAGTAGATAAAAAAGAAAAATGCAACAATATACTGAATACAAGAAACACATTTAACTTGAAAAGATATTAATACACTGAATGTCAAAGGATTGTAAACAATATTCCATGCAATAAAAACCTAGAAAAAAACAAGAATAGCTAATCTGGTTGCAAAAAATGTCAACTTCAAACCAAATGTTATTAAAAGAAACAAAGAACGTCAGTACATACTTGTTAGGAGAAAAAGTGAAAGAAGAAGAGATAACAATTGTAAATATATATGCACCCAACATAGGAGCACCCAACTATACAAGACAAATTTTAATGGGCATGAAAAATCTAATAAGAAATAACGTAATTGTACTGCGGAACTTTAACACCCCATTGACACAAAGAGATAGATCAGCCATGGAAAAAATTAAGAAAGAGGTAACAAAACTAAACTGAACTCATGAAGAAATGAGCTTAGTAGACCTTTATTGAGTGCTCCACCCAACAGCATCAGAATACACATTCTTCTCAGCTGCACATGAAACACTCTTCAAAATAGATTGTGCGCTACCACATAGAACATGCTTAAATAAATGCAAAGTAATTGAAATTATCCCACACATATTATCTGATCATAGTACAATGAAAGTGGAAATCATAGACAAAAGAAACATCAAAAACCCTATAAATATGTGGAAACTAAATAATACTCTCCTGAAAAATCAATGCATCACAGAAAAAAAATTAAACAATATTTACATTCTTTCTTCTTTTTCTGGTGGAACCAGGGATTGAATTCAGGCCCTTGCAATTGCCAGGGAAGCACTTATTCCACTGAGCCATCTCCCTGGCCCAATATTTACATTCTAACAAAAATGCAGATACAACTTACTGGAACCTGTGTGATGCAATGAAAGCTGTGTTAAAAGGAAAACTAATAGTAGTAAATTCTCACATCAGAAAAACAGAATAAGCCCACATAAACATTTTATGCTGCACTTAAAACTTTTAGAAAAAGAAGTGCAAGTCCAAATCCCAAAGAAGTCAGGAAATTATAAAGATCAAATAAATTCAATGGAGATGAAGACACAAAACAATGAATTAATGAGCCAAAGAGTTGGTTCTTTGAATGAATAAATAAAATTGATAAACCCCCTAGCCAACCTCATTTAAAAACTGAAATAAAATTTTCAAATTCATGCAATGAGGAATGAAAAGGGTAAAGGAGTTCCAGCAATGCAAAATGGCAGCCACCACAAGCTCAGGAGTACGAGTCCCTCACAATTTTCAGCTGTTGAAAGAACTTAAAGAAGGCCAGAAAGAAGAAGGAGATTGAGCAGTTAGCTGTAATCTAGAAGATGATGAAAATCTGACACTTACAAGATGGACAAGAGGGGTAACTGGGCCTCCAAAAACAATTTATGCAACCCGAACAAATAGCCTTAAAATAGAATGTGTACCTAAATACCCAGAAGCATCCCCCTTTGTAAGATTTGTAAAAAAATTAATTCAGAGTTAATAGTTCTAATGGAGTGGTAAATCCAAGAGCCACATCAGTGCTAGTAAAATGACAGAACTCATATAACACCAAAGTTGTTCTGCAAGAGCTTTGGGGTTTAATGATACCTAAAGAAAATATGAAACTTCTTAGCCACCTAAAGGACAGTGTTACATCAATTAATTAAAAACCCCACAGGCCCTCCCCACCAGCCCCCACCTCAATTCAAGGTAAACAATTTTCATTTTCCATGGTAGTAAATTTTCTAGTTATATTGTGTAGACCTGAAAGTACTGGACAGGAAGCTTCCATTCAAGGCAGTTTATCCTAAGATACTATGAATGACACTAACTTTTTGTCCATTTCAATATATAAGTTGTGCTATAACAAATCATTCTGTCAGGTGTAACCACTGTCCATATAGTTGAACTTCTGGGATCAAGAAAGTATATTTAAATTGATCCCCATCTGGATTGATGGGGAACATCTAACTTAATTGCACAATCACACAATCACTTTGATGCTGATTTCATGGCCCAGGGCTCTGCCTTCCTTTTCCATGCCCCATCTCTGCCACCTAGAACCCTGGCCTGGGTGGCTGGTTGAGTCAATGTCAAGGCTTCAGGTTGCCACCTATGGGACTACTGGGTGTGGGATGCTTTTCCTGAGCTCTGGCTTCCTTTTTTAAGTCTCAAGTGATGCCCCCTTCCAACCTATGAACCTGTCCTAGTCTCCTCCACTCCCATCCTTGGCCAAAGCATAGATTGTAACCCTCCAGCCCCCTCTGAAATTGGCCTTTGGTAAGGAATTTAGAGATTTTCCCATTTCTCCCCCACCTAAATCGAGGTGCTTTTCCTTCTTCTTCCTCCCCTTTGTCACACTGTCACCCCCAGCACTCTCCACACCTCTTCTTTCCTCTGGACAGAAGCCATCAGGTAAGATTGTAAAGAGTCTCTGACTTCCCTCCTTTAGCTTTGGAACCACAGTCATTCATTCTCCACCAGTCTGGGAAATGAGTACTGAGTCCTGGGATGCCTCCTGCTGCCACCATCAGCCAATGTCTCAGTTCAAGTGTGATAAGATGAACAGAGCAGCTGCTAGAGTCACGCAGACCTGCTGATGTCCTGGGTTCCTGGTGGGCAGGCCAAGTGAGGCTACATGAAGACATTCATATGCACATACGATCCATCTGGATTGTTCTCGCTTGCCTACCCACGTTGTTTGGAGCTGAAGAAGGTTTACACAGACTTTTGGGCTTTTGTTCAGGTGCCCTTGCCTCCATTTGGGTCCAGTGTGCAGTCAGAGAACTGGAACAGAAGAACACGTCCAGTATGGACATTGGCTGTAGTGCTCTTGCTTCTCATGCTCAGCAAGGACAAAGGAGTGGCTTAGCATGCGGTGGATCCCAGAGCTGGCAGCCTGGCCTCCTGGCCCTGTTTCATCTCCCCACTGTCTGTTCAGGGCTGCTAATGCTGAAATGTGGATGCACATGAAATAAAGATAATCCATGGTGTTCTGAAAAAAAAGGGGGGGGGGTGAAATCACTACAGACCTTATAGAAATTCAGAAGATTACCCATACTTATTTCCAAAATCTTTACTCCCATAGAATGGAAAATACAGAACAAATGAATAGATTCTGAGATAAACTTCCAAAGCTAAATCAAGAAGATATAAAAATTCTGAATAACCTAATATCAGCCAATGAAATTGAAAATATAATTTAAAAAACTGCCAACAAAGAAAAGCCCAGGTCCTGATGAATTCACAGCTGAACTCTACAAGACATTTAAGGAGGATCTAATGCCAACAACTCTCAAACTCTTCAATGAATTGAAAGGGAAGCAATTCTTCCAAAGTCATTCAGAGAGGTAAAAATTACTCTGGTACCAAAACCAGAATAAAGCACCTGCAAGCAGACGCAAAGGGTGGGTTTGATCCTTGAGCCTAACATGCCAGGCCCACCCCACGGCACACTGAGATGGCAACTGAGACTAGGTGTGGTGGCGCGCACTTGGGAAGCTATAAACAGGAGAATCGCTATGAGTCTGATCTAGCAGTAAGACCCTGAACACCCAATAGACTCTTCCCTAAAATACAAAAAGAGAGAGAGAGAGAGAGAGAAGGACCTAATCAGAAAAGAGAACTACAGACCAGTTTCACTAATGAACATAGATACACAGCAAATCATCAAGAAGATTATACATCATGACCAAGGGAGACTTGGTCCTGACTCATCCAGGAATGCAAGGATGGTTTAATATACACAAAACCACAAATGGAATACACCATATCAACAGAGCCAAAGACAAAAACAATGTATCGTCTCAATAGATGCAGAAAAAGATTTTGACAAAGTCCAAAACTCATTCATGATTTAAAAAAAAAAAAAAAAAAAACTACAGAAGATCAGAATACATGGTCTCTACCTCAACCTGATGAAAGCCATCTATGATAAACCAACAGCCAACATTATACTTAATGGACAAAAACTGAATGTCTTCACTTTAAAATCAGGAACAAGACAAGGATGGCCACTGTCACTACTTCTGTTCGATACAGTTCTGGAAACATTAGTGAGAGAAACTAGGTAAGAGAAAGAAATAAAGGGATAAGGATTGGAAAGGAAGAAGTGAAATTATCATTATTTTCAGACAATATGTCACTGTGCATACAAGACTCTAAGAAATCCACTAAGAGACTTGTAGATTTAATTAAATTAAGTAGTGTGTCAGGATACAAAGTCAACGCTCAGTAATCAATAACATTTCTAGACACACCAAACACACCCAGAGCGAAATTATAGAAACCATGACTTTCACAATAACACCCCCCAAAATGAAATACTTAGGAATAATTTCACAGAGGAAGTAAAACATTTATAGAATGAAAATTGTAGTACTCTGAAGAAAGAAATCAAAGAGAATTTCAGAAAAATGAAAAGATATTTCTTGATCTTGAATAGGAAGAACCAACATTGTGAAAATGGCCATACTCCCAGATTGTTATACACATTCGACGCACTCCAATTAGAATACCATTTGTAGGGGCTTGGGAGATGGTTCAATGGAACAAACGCTTCCCTGACAAGCACAAGGGCCTAAATTTAATCCCTGGTTCTGCAAAAACAAATACCATTTGTATACCTCACAGATCTAGAAAAACATTCCTAAAATTCATCTGAACCAGAAGAGATACATATAGTAAAAGAAATCTTGGGTAGCAAAGAAAAGGCAGGCGACATCACAATCCCTGACTTGAAATTATAATATAAAACTGTATTGTAATGCGATAAAATCAGCATGGTATTGGAAAAACAGCACCTTATGTTTAACAAAAAGTCCAAACATATTCATTGAAAGCAAGAAAGCCTCTTTAATAACTAGTACTAGAAAAACTGGCTTTCTACATGACAAAGGCTTAAAATAGACCCATGCCTATCACCATGCATAAAGTTATAGTCAAAATGAATCAAAGATTTAAATATTAGAACTGAAACACTAAATCTTCTGGAAAAAAAAAGTAGGTAGAAACCATAAGGACAGAGGGGTACATAAGAGTTCATGAACAAAAATCAAACTGCACAGGAAATACTTCAAAGAATCAACAATTGCATATGTGGCTCTGATGCACTTACCAACAGAATCTCTAGCTGCATCTATTTATCTACTAAAGCCTCATCTTTTTTAAAAGTTTCTGCACATCAAAAGAAATCACCAACAAAGTAAAAAGTAAAACCACAAAGTGGGAAACAATTATAGCACACTGTCCTTCAGACAAAGGACTCCTATTTAGAACATACTAAAAAATTTTTAAGTCAGACCTCCAAAAGTCAATGACTCAATCCAGAAATGGGCATCTGAGATGAATATACACTTCACAAAGGAGGAAATGAAAATGATGGCAGATAAATATATGAAAAATGTTCAACATCATTCATCACTCACGAAATTCAAAACAGTGCTGAGATGCCAGAGAGAATGGCTATCATCAAGAAGGCAACCTATAACAAACGCTAGAGAGGCTGTGAAGAAAAAGAACCCTATTTCACTGTTGGTGGGAGTGCAGGCTGGTACAACCATTATTGAAATCAGTTGGAAATTCCTCAAAAAGCTAGAATTGGAAGTCCTACTTAACCTAGCTATTCCCCTGCTAGGTATTATTCCAAAAGAACCAAACTCATCGTACCACAGTGACATATGTGCACCCGTGTTTGTAGCAGTGCAATTTATCACAGCTAAATCTTAAAAACAACCCCAATGCCCATCAACTGAGGAATGGATAAAAAATATGGTATTCTTATACAGAGGAGTATTATTCAGCTTTTAAAAAAAAATAAATTTGAGGCTTTAGTAGATAAATGGATGCAGCTAGAGACTCTGTTGGTAGGTGCATCAGAGCCACATATGCAAACACTGTATTATCTCACTAGTGTGAGAACCTGCAAGAGTAATTAAAGTCTAAAAGGTAGAACAGATACTGTGAAAGTGAATTGTTCAATGGGAAGGAAAAACTGGGAGGAAGAAAAGGACAAATGAAAGAAGGGGAAATATATATTTAGGTATATGTACAGAATAGTTTAGATAATTTTATCATTGGTTTTTGCTGGTCTTTTGAAAGAAACAGTTAATGCTTTAAAAAATTTTACTCTGATCTTTTTCTTTCCTCTTTTAAATTTCTTATAACTTCTTTGTTATTATTTCGTTTTGTTTTTCTCTAAACAAAGTTTACACTTTTATATCTGGTAATATGAACAAATAATTTGAAGACAGCATCATGTAATATGGCCAACATTGTTGAATTCCTATTACTTTATTTACTGAAATCTTGTATTGTTCCTAGTGCTGTTTATTTTTTTTCTATCATTATTTTGTATTCTTTAAAAGTAAAAATAAATTAAAGAGTTTTGCTGGACTTTCTTACACTATTCCTTCAGCTCTATTTGTACCTATTCACAATAGTGTTGACACATTTTCAGTCACTGATTGTGCAAGACATGTTGATATTTTCCTACACTGTTTTGTTATTTTTCATATCAACTTGACCATTTTGTCTCACTCATTTACAACCCCACCCTCTTTTCTTTGAACTCTCTGTCTGCTTAAATTAAGAACAAACTTCATTAAGCCTAATGGCTTATATTACATCAAGAGAAAGAAACTCACAAAACCTGTGTCCAAAATAAGCAACACTGAACAAATATTTCCCAGGAATCTACAGAGTTTAGTGTATAGAACAATGACAACATAACTATCACTTTGCATCATATTTCACAGTAACTGTGTCCAAGTAGGATTTGGATGTCATTTTAACTTGCTGCTTTCTTTGATTTCTGCATTATGGAGTTGACACCTTTGCCATATTTCTACAGGTTTAAGTCACATGACTGCCACGACTATAAGCCAAGTCATTTGCCACTAATGGCTCTTTTTAATTAGCAGTCTATGCCAATGTATGCCCCACTGTAAGAGGGGCATACCATGTAAACACAGGAAATGATGGCTAAAATTCCAAGAGAAAAAGGATTTATAATGCAATGTATTTTCATATTTTTAACAAGACACATTTTTAAATTATCGTTATGAAATAGCTAAATAATATATACATGGTAATGATGGGGGAAAATAAAATATATCCATCTTCAGCATGCTTTCTGCCACCTAAAGGTCATAAATTTTTAATCAAAGTGACAGCTCTTCTTAGAGTTCATTTTGAAGTAGAGCTAGCACTTTCTCTCGCACTGGCTGACTCTAGTTTATGGCTCTATAGTATCTCCTATATTGGGAGAATGTCTTCCGTCACCTGAGGACTGCTCATTCACCAGCCTTCACTCTCCATTTCTTCTGCAAACTATTTAGTGCTTCTATCTCAAGTAGGAAACCAGTCAGCAAGGTCTCCTCTTATGGAAATGTTGCACAAGCTGTAGAAGCTTGGACACTTCTAAAACTCATGATAATGACCCTTGTTTTAAAAAACAGAGAAAAACTTAGCTTCTTCATACTTCTAGCCAAACAATTTTTCTTACTCTTTTGTCAGCAAGCTCAAACCAACTTGACACTGTAAACATGCACAATCTTTCAAAATCGTATGGTCTTTTATGCGACATTATTGGTCTAAAAATATTGTCATTCTTGTACTGTCTCCTAGAATTTTTGAAATAAATAATAATCTAAGATTTCTAGAATTATAAAATAAATAGTAATCTTAGGCAGTCCTAGATATTTATATTCAGTGAATGACTCCAGAATATTATTTTTAAGCCCTACTAATGAATTATCACACCTAAGACTGAATACCCTAAAAATATAATCCTAAGGTCACACTATAAACTACACATCCTCTGCAAAATCTCTACATTTCTCAAGATATAAAACCACATTGATGTCTGCACCAGCTTTATTAGGGACAAATAGAGAGGTTCGTTATATAGAACCATTTACCATGAATGTCTTTGGTGGGCATTAGGGCTCCCCGGGTTCTCCCAGGTTTGGAAAGGCATCTTAACCCTGATTCACATCACTACATGGTTTGCAGTGGAGTCTGGAAGTTAAGTGGCATGCTTTCCCAGCTTCAGGGTGCTACTTCCATCCTCCCCGACCCTCAGGCCCCTGACTGCAGGCTGACTGAAAAGCGGGCCACACAGGAAGCAAGAAGACAGCAGGAGGCTGCGTGTCACCAGCCAGGGCCTCCAGGGCAGAGAGGGCACACGCTTGTTTAACTGGCTTTGAGTAGTTACTGAGTGAGTTGTTTTGTTTTGTTTTGTTTTGTTTTGCATTAACTAACTAGTTCCATTTAAAATGGAAACTTCCAGCTATACTCACAACAAAAAATAATTTTTAATACTTTGTCAGAAGTGAATGAAATATGTTCCCATCTCATTAGAGGTCCTATGGATGAAATATCTAAAAATAAACGTTACTGAATTCCCTTCTACCATTCTGCTAGTTGAAAGCACATTTCCCCCATGGGCAGAGTTTTTACAAAACAGGATGATAAATAGGAAGAAAATGGAAATGTGGAGAAGGATTCTCTTCGCTCATATGTAGTTTCTAGAATCCCTGCAAATATCTAGTGTTTGAAACATTCTAAGTGTAATATCCAGAGAGTTCTACAAGAAATAGACTATTCCACATAGGAAATATAAAGTACATGTGTTGGTATATAAGTTTGGATCTACCTAGGTCTTAACCATCCAGCAGAAAAGCATAAATGTATAAAAATGAAGTATACATCGTGAGCCCATAATATTAAGCTGAGCTGTAAATGGATATGGTCGATAATTTCTTTGAATAACTCCCTATGGTTGCAGAATGCTGGACTGTGTTG
>PVKA01022581.1:13372-37013 GCA_004027165.1 Ctenomys sociabilis | reverse complement strand
AGTCCCTGCATCTGCCTAAGCAGGCACATTAGTCTGCTGGGCTATCTGGCCAGCCCAAATGTCTTATATTAATACAATCCTCAGGCTTTACTGATAATTCAGCATTTCCTATTAAATTTTAAACAAGCATATTTTTGAGATAGTATTTGCATGATATTATTTTTCAAAAACACTTGTATAAGTGAGTAAAACAAAAATTTTCATGATAAAAATATTAGAATCATCAATGCAAATGGTAACCATTAAATTCATATAATTAAATATATAACATATAATTAAACAAATCATATATAATAATATAATTCAAAATTAAAGCTATTATAATATGTTTGAGTTACTGAAAGAAACAAGAAATCATAGAGTAAGATGAGGAAAAACAAAGTCAGATAAAATGTACACTGCCATTACTCAAAAAAAAAAAAAGAAATCTATTTGTTGCGTGTTTTCAGGGGGTTGGTGCAAAACCTAAAGACAACATTTATTTCCCATTTAGAAGTCAAAGAAATTGAGAAAGACCAAAAAGATATAGAGGAAAAGCAACAATCTTTATGCTCTAAGTATGGTTTTTACTCCATATTGAAGTTTCTATTCCATATTTACAGTGAAATGGGAATGCAGTTGATAATTAGCAAATAGAAAGTCAGCAAGTAAGTCAGTTCTGGATCCTGAGGAGTGCTTTGAGAAAAACAAAGCATAGTAATAGGGAAAAGTTAAAGGGTGATGTGGCTACGGGGAAACTACTTCAGCCTGAGTCATGTGAAGAGACCTCTTAGAGATACCCGAGAGATGGATGGTAAGTCAAAGACCTTGTGGCATGATAGTTTTACATAGGAACAACTCTGCTTATTGGAAATCATTCCATACAATGTTCTTTTTATTTTTAAAAATGTGTGAAGGTAGTACTTGGGAGATAGGTCACAGCCTGAGAACCTGCTTGACAACCTCAAGGACCCGGATTCGATCCCCTGTAACACCTGAGCATGCCATCTGGCCACCAAAATGGGGCATGCTGGCACATGCCTGTAATTCCTGCACTGGGGAGGGACAGGAAGAACACTATGAGTCCAAGTTGCATACAGAGACCTGAACCAAATAAATAAATAAATACATAAAAATATTTTTTAAATAAATTTTACGGGACATCAATCCCTGGGCCCGCTCTGCCAGCCCCACCCCCGGGAATCTCTGAGATGGCGACTGAGACTGCAGGTGGTAAAACGCACCTGCAATTCCAGCTCTTGGGAGGCTGTAAACAGGCGGATCACTACAAGTCTGATCTAGTAGTGAGACACTGAATACACTGCAGACCCTTCTCTAATATATGCATCCTAGATGTTTCCTAAAACTGGTTTTCAAGCAATACCTTATTTCTTGACTTAAATTTTTTTGAAAGCATAGTTCTCTTTTATTATCAACAAAAAAGGCTGGATTTATACATGATTGACATGACTGTCACAAGATGTATAAACCTATTCAAAGTCCAGGAACAATTTGAATAGTGTTGACTTAAATTTTATTAAAATTTCTTTTTTTTATAAGTATATATATATATAATATTTATACTTAAATATTTGAGAACCAAAATTGATGTTGCTCAAAAGAGAAAACAAATGGTCACAAATTTATCATACTTCTTCTTCAAAATCTTGAGTTTGCAATGCTGAATTTTGAAATATTTAATTGAGAAGTTCCATTCTGTGAAGCTTACCAAACACTTTATTCTCTGAGACTATTAACCAAGTTAGAACATAGATTAAAAGCAAAGTGCTCAACATTGAAATGCATAGAAGACTCTAGTGACTATCATAACCTTAAGAAAACTCTACTTAGTAAAGTAAATAGAGGGCATTAGAAGAACAAACATGGTCTAGATTAATGTTTTTTCTTTTCCTAATATCATTCAGTGAATACGCACATCACCCATAAATATCCTGTGTGCTTGCATATTCACTTACGTGTTTGTTTTAAAATAACAGTTGCAAAAGGGACAGATCCCAATAACTGCACAATGAAAAAGCTTGAATATATAAGCTACAGTCCAGTTTAGATTTATATTGGAAAGAATAATAATTTATTGTCACCAGCCAATAAATTGAAATAAAATCGTCTGGCTTTATTTTTGGTATCAAGTCATGATAACAATGGCAAGCAATGGATACTGTCTCAGAAACACCTGTTCCACTATTTACAACTATTTTACAATTTTCGAAGAGGATCCAATCATAACAAAAGATGCGAATTTCAAAGCATGCTACGTGATGTACATGCTACCGATTAACATTTGCTTCCCATCAGCTTTTTGCCTTCCTGATAAAGTGAAAGCGCTTCCTTGCATTTGTCTCTAAGCTGTCCTCACTCAGTAAGTTGGCGTACCATTGCCCAATACCAGTCTTAGAAAAATAGAAAAACAGAACTGTAGTGTTCTAGCAATTGAAACTCTGAGTCCATACTTAGTTTTTGCTTAAGAGTTCAGATTTCTAGTGGTCAGTTCTTGTATAGCTTCATGGCTGGTCTCTCTGGTCTAATTAAAAATCATTCATTCATGTATATATAAAGTTGGGAAACATTTATTGGGAGGATATTATACATTACATTCTAATGTGCGTGTAAATGAATTTTACTCTTTCAAGCCAAAAGATTTTTTACATTAAGAGTTTGTGTGTGTGTGTATCTGTGTGTCTGTGTCTGTGTGTTATAATAATAGAGTGTGGCACATGCCTTAATGGCAGTAGAGATCAAAAGGTAACTCCTTTGGTAGAACTGAAGAAGGCTTCTTACAGAAAAGATAACATTTAACATTGCAGACAAATAATATTCTTGAATTGTAATAAAGAAAAGAAGTTCAAACAGGAGAAACAGCATGATCAGAGGCACAAAAGCATACCTTGAACGGAAAACAGTATTAGGTTGACCAGACCAGAAATATATCTGGGGACAAAAAAACTAAGTGGCTATTGATGAAGATATTGGGAACAATATCTTCTTGGGAACAGAGTTTGGGAGGAAGGTTAAATTTTAAGAACCTTTTCCACAAATAGTATTACTCTATATTCATCAATTATTGATCATATAATTAACATAACATATGTATGTCTGTAAACTGACCAATCAGCATCTAGTTTACTAGTTAATGATTTACATCTCACAAAAAAGCTAATTTTTAGGGCAGGCTGGATAGCTCACTGGATTAAAGCGCCTCCTTATGCAGACCCAGGGATGAGGGTTCATCCCCAGAGTGCCATGCTGTCCCTGCCCCTTGGCCACATGTGGTGGTGCACAACTGTAATCACAGAGCTTGGGAGGCTGAAAATTGGAGAATCACTACAAGTCCAATCTGTGTAGTGAGACCCTGTAGACCTTGTACTAAGTACATAAAAAAAGCTTAGTTTTACTTTTTATGTCCCTATCCACTCCATAAGAATTACATGCCTGACACTATTAATATATCATTCTTCTAAGTTTTTGCAAACTGTTTAAGTTTAATGTTATTTTTGGAAGGGCCACAATGTAGATTGATTATCATTTGCCTTTTTGTTTGTTTGTTTTTGGTTTTGATTTTTGATTTTTGGTTTGTGTTTTGTTTTTGGGGGTTTAGATTAATTTTTTTATTAATTTTATTAAGAAACAAATAGGAATGAGGCACTTTCAAAAGAGGTTAGTAGGACAGTTACAATAATTAATACATTGTATATTGTTGTCTTTGTTGCAGTTATTCATAGTATAAGATGCAAACATGATATCCTGTCCACACACTATTAGTACGAATCTTTCCTCTCACTGAATATAAAGTAGCTGTATATCTATCCTAACTATGATAGATAGATAGATGATAGATAGATAGATAGATAGATAGATAGATAGATAGATAGATAGATGATAGATAGATAGATAGATAGATAGATAGATAGATAGATAGATAGATAGATAGATGATAGACACAAAATGTTCCTTTATTTATATTCCCCTTTTGTGTTTAGTTTTGTCAGAGAGGGGTATTCTATTGCCATTTAAATATTGTAAGGGCCGGGGAGATGGCTCAGTAAAATAAGCACTTGTCTGGCAAAAGCAAAAGCCTGAGATAAATCCCCGGTTCTGCCAAAAAATTTTTTTAAAATAAATATTTTAGGTGTGTAGGAAAAAAAGGATAATAGAGGAAAACAAAAGACAAGATAAAAGTCATAAAACTGTCCTGCTATGACACTGTTTATGTTTAGATTTCTAAATTTCTACATAAAAATATGTAGTTCTTTATTTCTATTTTTTTATTTTTTATTCACATTCTGTAGGGATTTAAAGTTTAACATATGAATGCTTGATGGAAAATATCAGTTCCATGTTATGTCTAAGATGTTTAATAGTCAGTCAGATAGAGAAGTTAAGCTCAACAGCCTATGATATAGGGTGGTAACATCATTAAGCTTCTCTTCTGGAGGGTTAACAACTTAAGTTTGCAGATCAAAAATTAAAGAAAAAGAAGGACTGCAAGGATAGGGCCAACATTTTGGCCCTAGTCCTTCAAGGCCAGTGACGACTCAGGACATATGAGAACCTATTCTGTAACATCCTGTGACTCAGTTGTATCCCGAATTTACTGATCAAGGAGATTATGGGGCCACAGAGGAAAGTGATGGATGATGTAAAGTGTGCCTGCGGAGAGCCACATGGAGAGAAAACATTCGAAAACATTCTCTCAGGCTTTCACGGAGAGCGAATTGGTCAAACAATGGCTGTAACTCACCCACATGGCTGACACTGACATAGGATATATTAAGTGCAGAATAGAGTTTCAAAATTAATCCTGAGGGGATTTGACTGACCTTGCCAGATACAAAAGTTACATTCCTTGTTATATAGGTCTCGCTTTATCTTGGTCTTAACCATCCAGCAGAAAAGTATAAAAACAAAGTATAAAAAGTAAAGCCATATTAATATGCTGAGTTATAAAAGGCTCAAGTCAGCAACTTCTGACATTGCCAGTCCTAAGGAAAACCCACTACTATTATAGATTACTGGACGTCATTTGCCTTAATAAGGTATCTTGTGGATGAATGAATTGAACTACTGTATAATGGCAATTCTCCATAAAGACCTGACACACACCTGTCATCCCAGTTGTTCAAGAAGTTGAGGCAGAAGGAACAAAATTTTCATGCCAGCCTTGGCAACGCTGTGAGAACCTATCTTAAATTGAAAAAAAAAGACAGAGAACTGGAGATGTGGTACTTTCAGTGGCAGAACACCTCATACTTTTAGTACATATGATGCCAAAGCAAGCACTACAACACCTCATAGGTGAACCCCAAGTAGAAAAGATCAACATGATTACGTTTATTGTTGCAGTGAAGTGAAGTGTTTTATATAAATTTAGTAGCACATTCTCCTAGAATAAAAAGCAAAGATATGATCCAAGAAGTCAAATATTTCATTTGGATGCTTCTCATTGAAAATTCTCTTCTTTGGAACATTGCGTTCATACTAACACCCAAATAATTTACAAACATATGGGTTAATGTAATCATAAATATAGCATATCTAGTTCTAAGATTTATTGTTTTTTAATAGTCACCACTTGAAAGTAATATTCTTTTATTCTACTAAATTCATGCAAAAATTAAATTTATGACATTATATATTCTGTTGGCAAATTGAATAGCTTAATATTCTATCCAAATGTCTTAAAAAAAAAAAAAAGACACCATTCGTAAGTAACAGTAGAACTGCCAGAGTTTTGCCAGTGTAGCCAGATCTCCAAGACCTGCCAAGTTCTAAGCATAGTAGAATAAACGCTGATGCTCTTTCATTGATGAGAGTATGCCAGTTTTTAATCATCGCTTTAATCAGCTCCAACATCCCTTTACATCAACTACAGCTTTTCTCTTTCTTAATGTGCTGCTACTTTTAGCATGATGCACACACATACTCTCAGAGGGAGGTACAGTCCAAAAAAAAAAAAAAAGAAGAAGAAGAAGAAGGAAAGAAAAGAAACAGACTATGGTGCACCGCTTCCCAGTTAAGGCCCTTCTGAGATCACACGGGTGAGGCCCTTCCTCCAGCATCCCATAGGACGGCACCACAGGGATCTAGTGTGCTGAAGGGAAACATTTCCAGAAATAAAATAACATAAAAGAGAAGCATGTGGAGAGGAGGGTCAGAAGTACGTTGATATATATATCACTAATACATATACACATAAATACATATGAGTAAAAATAAACCATAGAGTTATATAAAATTCATCAATAAATCAGATGCCTCTTTAAAATAGCAATTCTGATTTTCAACTTAATTGTGTAGGATGAAGTATTAGAGACGTTTTATAAATCAGATAGATTTAAAGTGTGCTTCTACTGGGGCTTGGCTTAAAGTAAATCCTGCTTTAGTATCCTGAAATTCCGAGTTTAAATAGTCAATTGTCATTGAGTTTTTGGTTTTGTTCTGCCAACATTTGGTCACATAATCTTGGCAATTGAACTAAAGTCAATGAAGAATTATTTATTCATTAGAATCTGCAGAGGTGGATCATAAGGCTGGAAACTTACACCTAAGATTTTCTATGGGAAATATCAAACATTTTGTGTAGGATGTGTTACGTACATGACAAATCTAAATTTGACAAATTAAACCTGTGCCTTTGAACAGAGTGTTTTTGACTAATTGCATTACTACAGGAGAAATGTAATTTAAAAATAACCTGACAATAATTTTTGGCCCTTGTAACAGAATTGTGAACAATAATTTGCTTATATATTGGTAATCATGAAGCATAATTATTATTTTCTTTATAATTCTTGAAAGCATGGAACAGTATTACAATCTGACTTCTATGGCTAAATTCATTGAATGATAAGCTACTTGAAAGCCTACAAAAGTGTAGAGTACTGTAGCAATTCAAAATTTAATAGTTCCCAGGTAAACTAGTCATCTCAGTTAAGAAGAAAAATTTTGTTTTCTTATTTATTACATGTGCTCTAGGTATTATTTTTAATTGTTATGCAAAACATGCCCTCACAGTGTGCTTTTCAAGAACCAGAAATTTCTATCAGTTGATTTCAATGGTAATATCAAATTGATTTTTATGTATATAAAAATGGCAAGTGTTGCTGAGAATGTCTCATAAATTAATAAGGTTTTATTTCATCATATAATTTTAAAAATTATTTTGTAAGATACTAGATTTCTTTTTAGATTTTTTTCTTTCTGGAAACCTTTCGAGGTCAGTCACTAGTGTGCAACGCATTTTCCTGCTCTCTGTGCTTCAGTCTGACTTCCCCAAATATATAATTAAGGAAACTTCTTGAATCTTCTATGTTTATTTTGTTATGGGGTTTTCAGGTAGGACTTTACATTCATAAAAAGTGTTCCCACCAGTTTTCTCTTTTATCTGCACATTGGTATCTCCTGTCTTACTCTCTATGAATTTATTTATTTTTATTTTTATTTTTATTTTTTTTGCGGAACCGGGGATTGAACTCAGGCCCTTGCGCTTGCCAGGGAAGCGCTTATTCCACTGAGCCATCTCCCCAGCCCTGTCTCTATGAATTTAAAAAGACTAAGTGAAATGGCAGTGTAAAACATTACTTGGAAAATAGAGATTTGCACCTACTACTGAAGGTGTAGCTCAGGGGTAGGGCACATGCCTAACAAGTGTAAGGACACTAGTTTGGTCCCCCAGCACAACACACACAAGGATTAGAATTCAGTGCCCTTCTAGATCACAGTCTTCCTTTGTCCTGTTCCGGTCAATCTTAAAGTAAAACAATTTCATACAATATGCTCTAACTGAAATGAAGTTTTAGTCTGCGGCCATACCACCCTGAGCACACCCGATCTAGTCTGAAATAAAGTTTTAACTATACAATCTGAATTTCAGACAGTTAAGATAGATGTCGTTGTAACCAACTTTCAAAAATTAATTTAAGAATATTAATTTGTAAAATTAAAAATGCTTGACCACATAAATATGACTTCCTTTTCCCAATAAGCTGACATATTAAAATAATAACAGATTTTATTAAAGATACCAAATACCTTACATTTCCACTGTAATGTTTTCATATTTTAGGGTGGGGGATCTAAAGAAAATAAACAGAACAATTACTTGTCTTAAATTTCTATTCACTAGCAATCAGTAGAATTGAACATGTGGATTTCTCAGATCCATGTTCCATCATTCAAAGCATGTATTTTTAAACAACTCTTTAGATTCTTATGAATTTTTTCATACCAAGTAATTTATTTCTATATTAAGACTGACATTTTGAATCATGAGATATTTGCACCAAATATAAAATTAAGTGATTGAATATCTCAACATTTTCATTTTACAAATACAAAATGCAGATTTCAAAGATAGATTTAACAGTGGTTTTTTTGTGACGCTAAATGGTATTTTCTTTCCGCTTTTTCAAAACAGGCAAAAAAAAAAATTAAGTAAGGGTTTGTGTGGCACACAAGTGAACACAATTAAGGAAACCTTCATTGTTGTCTTCTGAATAGACTTGTCACATTACTATTCACAGCTTTATCTAGTGACAGTGGAATATCAAAAAGATACTGAATAATATAGCAAAAATCTATTGTGCCACTGAGATCTAATCTTTGTCTGAATGTAATTGCCTTATTAAAAGATTTGCAAGCTTACTCTTTCTGTGATTCTAAAATAAGCCAAGGAAAACCATGCTGTAAAACTGCAACCGTGAACTTCATGATATGACAACAGCGTGTAAGTCAAACCGAGCATTAAAACCCCACTGCACACTTCCCAGCAAAGGCATGGATGCCCCTAGTCCTGCAATTATCCCTGGTGGCATGAATGGCATTTGGAAGACTTTCTTCCCTTGAATTTAGCTTACAGAGCCTGAGGAAATGTTCATGTAAATATGAATCTCTCATTTAGACTGTAATTTATGTCATGTGGTAGGCTCTGCTCCTTAGTACCTGTTCATTATAGCTAATAGATGCAAGATAAGCTCTATCTGCCTTCCCTCTCCCCCTCCCTCTGAAACACCTTGCTGTAAGCCTTCCTGGGGGAGAACAGTTTCGTCACTCAGAAGAAGTAAAGAAATAATTGCACATACTGATACCAGTACCCATTACAGATTGTCAGCTTTGATAGATAATATGAAGGGGTGAACTTCCTCTTTCCTTTTATCCTTTCACTTTTTAAAGAACATATTGCAGTCTTCTGTTTTCATGATTTTGTGAAGGGCTCAAGTTCAAACCCTTTTCACTCCCTTCACTCACATACAATAATAACATGTAATTTCAAAAATGCTAGTTCATTTCTGCTGTGGCCTCAAGTTGTTCCCAGTAAAGCAATGATCAGCAGTGCATTTCACTTTTCCACAAAAAAGTTACCTTCATTAGGAGACAGTGGCCAGTTTAATACAAGTCATTCCATAAGAGCAGGTTGAGGGGAGGATGGCAGGAGGAGCTACTGATAGAATCATATATATTTTAGCAATGTTTAAGTAAGAAAAAAAATTTGTTATCTATCCAGTCTTGATGGATTTAGGGTGTATATTAGATCTGTATCAAATATTACTGTGTAAATTAGACAAAGACTTTCCTCAAATATTTTCTTTACATGCTAATAGCATGAAGCAATCTATTCACATAAGTGTGAAATTATAACCACTTATTTGTCAAAACCAGAATACAAAATGAAGCCCACTCCAAAATGATGACTCATAATCATGATCATTATGAAACTTTAACATCAAAAATTACATTTAAGTTCATCATAAAAACACAAAAACTGGGCATATCAATCATGTAAGATGAAATTTGTTTGTTGTATTAGCAAAACCCTGATAGAAGCTTGTTAATAATACTAAATTTGATTTCTGCAAAATCTAGATTTGGGCTTGCTTTTATGGAACGTTAGAACTACATAACTCCATTTAAAAGAATATTTTGGTTCAAATTATAGGTATGTGAATTAAGACCAAATAAATTTGGGTAGCATTTTTGCATGTCAATTTATCTGTGGTAGTAGGTAGGAGTAAATTACTTTAAATACAATTACTAGTTAGCAGAAGGCCACTCTTTGATTTTTTTCACATTTTCTCTTCAATTCGTTCCCAGATTTATAAGCTTAAGGACTACATAGTAAAGTAAAGGACAGAAACAAAAATTAAGATGGTAACAGTTTAACAGTAAATGAATCTCAAATCACTAGCACTGCTGAGCAAGACTGTGGTAAATGTAATGTGCCTACAGTAATATTAATCTAAGTCTATCATATGTATAGTACACATTTGTCTGATAGAACCAAAATCACAAGATAAAACATTGGTCTTCTAACTTTATGCAATTCTGGAGAAATCATTCATTTGTTCTCTCCCCCAAAGTCTCCCAGATTTGCCGGAAGGTATGAGGTAAAGGAAACATATATTCCACCTTATCCCTTTCCACTCTGCTTTACTCCATTGGCATGGTTCAATCAAATTAATCGCTCAATGCCCCAGCATCCAAAACAAAAATGGATGTAGTTCTGAGCATGAAAGGAGCTATTAATGAATATGCAACAAATGTAAACTGAAATGCCTCCTAACAATGAGAAATCAGGGGTACAACATCCTTTCCTCCTAATACCCTCTTATCTGATTTCAGGACAGGATACACTTTCTTAGGAAAGAGAAAATGACGAATGCATGTGCTGTTAATGATGTACCAGGGTCGAACATTGCTTTGTTCTACAGATATATTTTGTAGTCAAAGGAGTCAACTATAAAACTGCTTAATCTTTTGAGATATTAATTTTTCATCTAGAGAATGAAGGTTTTGAAATGAATAGTTTCTAGGATCTCTTCCCATTGTCAAATTCTAGGATTTTCCTCATGAATCTGAAGACCTGCTGTGTTAGGAAGTAAGAATACAGCAAATATTTTTACTCCTAGACTTTAAAATGGTAGTTTTCTATTAAGAAAATGTCACATTTTTTTCCTCTTAAATGTTAGGTCACATTAGAATGGCACATAGGTTGGATTTTAATTACTTTGGGATACAGAAAATTCTTTACTACCATCTAAGTATGAATCAAACTTTAAAAATAAATTGTGACATAAAGTGTCATAAAACTATCAAGTTTTTAGTTTTATAGTTTTATAGTTTACTCCTTTGACTACAAAATATATCTATAGAACAAAGCAATGTTCGACCCTGGTACATCATGAACAGCACATGCATTGGTCATTCGTCATTTTAGAAAAACAGAACTGAAAAAATAATTGCTTATGATGATGGCATTTATTTTAATCCTTTCAAAGTGACACTGACTTGTCCTTTTCTGAGTTTATCTCCGTTTAGTTTTATAGCTTCAGTGAAAGTTATTC
This sequence comes from Ctenomys sociabilis, assembly GCA_004027165.1. NCBI lineage: Eukaryota > Metazoa > Chordata > Mammalia > Rodentia > Ctenomyidae > Ctenomys > Ctenomys sociabilis. The sequence goes on along the minus strand of PVKA01022581.1, from coordinate 25,677 downwards.
TATCACATTTCTAAAGCTAACAATTTCATCATTGATATTTTAATTATTCATTGATTTTTCACAAGGTAAGGATTTTTTCTTAATTATACAGATTTTTTTACAAACAAAACCAGTTGTGTTGAAGTTTTATTTCCAGGCTATTAAAGTACAGACAAGTCCAATTTAAATTACACCCACTAGGGCCAGCCAGATAGCTCAGCAGACTAAAGTGCCTGCTTAAGTAGACACAAGGACTGGGGTTAGATCCCAGGCATGCCATGCCAGCCCCGCCCCCAACTCCCGCTGAAGTGGAGGTGATTGAGGGTGAATGAGACTGGGCGTGGTGGCCCACACCTGTAATCCCAGGGCTTGGGAGGCTGAAAACAAGGGGATCACTACGAGTCTGACCTGTGCAGTGAGACCCTGTGGACCATGTATTAAAAACATAAAAGAATAGATAGATGATAGACAGACAGACAGACAGATAGATTATACCCATTTAAAAAATCAGTATAATCCTATGGTTATCAATTAATTTTTCCATTGTTATTTCTCCACCTTTGTGTTTCATTTTACTTTGTGTAATAAAATTTTGCCTAAAATGTCCTTAGAATTTATGTAGAAGATAATTCCCAGGACAGTGACTCTATAAAGTATATAGAATTTTATAAGCTGTTTTCTGAATTTCTCCATGATTGTTAGTTACAAAGAACTAGGAAATACATTATACATAAGTTTAATTTATTTCTTTTTTCTTTTTATTTATTTATTTATTAATGTGTTTTGGGAACAGTCTACAGGGTGCTTAGGGTTTCACTACTAGATCAGACTCCTAGTGATCCACCTGTTTACAGCCACCCAGGTGATGGGATTATGGGCGCATGCCACCCACCACCGCACCCAGCTGGCATGACAGGCCCAGGGATCAAACCCTACCCCCTGCACCTGCTTGCAGGGGCTTTAATCCACTAAGCTATTTCATTGGCCCTGTAAATTTAATTTAAACAGAGGAAGTTTTTGGAAAAGAAAGTTTCAATACATGTCAAAGTAAAAATGATATTTTTTGGATACTCTGGGTTAAATAAAATATGTTCTTTTTTTTTTTTTTTTTTGTCTTTTTGAGACAGGGTCTCACTATGCAGTTCAGGATGGCCTTAAGCTCACTTTGTAGCTCAGGCTGGTCTCGAACTCACAACAGTCCTCCTGCCTCAGCCTCCCATGTGCTGGGATTACAGGCATGCGCCACCACGCCCGGCTAAAATATGTTCTTAAAGTTAAGTTCTCCTACTTCTCTCCCTTTCTTCCCCCCTTCTTCCATCCTCCCTACCTCCTTTTCTCACTTTCTTACTTTTTTTTCTTTTTGTAGTGGGGATATAATGTGGGGCCCCTGCATGAACTACATTCTCAACCCTTATTCATAGTTTATTTCTTGACAGGGTTTTGCTAAATCCTAAACTGCCTAAACTATGCTCAAATTTGCAATCAGCTCGGGATCTTTTTATGTTTTTAATGTGTCTCCAATAAATATAAAATTGCATTTGTGGCTTAAGTTACCATTCCATTGGAGAACACTGCTCTAAATGTGTGAAACATGGTACTTGTTCATCCAGGTCCTGGCTGCACACGCAGCTACCCTTCCACGAGTTCTTCTAATAGCAAGTAGAAAATGTAGCTCATATAGAGAATTAAGAGGGCCAGAAAGATAACTCAGCAAATTAAGTGCTTTCCTGGCAAGCCCAAGGTCCTGAGTTCAATCCATGGTAACACCAAAATGATAAAGAAAAGAAAATTTAAGAATTCTGAAATAAAAACCCCTGAGGGGAAAAGTATGAGAATTTCCTAAAAGTGACTAAAACCATGTTCCAAGGTGTTGCAGAGTTGTATGTAAACATATATATACAAGAATATAAATGTATTTAAGTAAAAAAAGAAAGAAAAGACAACTTAATCCCTGTGATACAAAGGGTCATTTTTAAACACAAGATTTTGATTTTAAAATGCAAGACATTCTCAGCATTTTCATTGCTGTGAGAGGGATATAAAAGCAGGCATCCCACTGACAACTTCCATTTCCCATCCAATTTATTCAAGATACCCAAAACAAATATAATTTTAAAAATTTAAAACCTTTTAAATTATTAGTTTCTAACTAAAACTTCAAAAATAGAGTACTCTTCTTTGAAATTCTAGGAATATTATTTCTGTACTATATTCATACTATACTATAGTCCACATTTACTTTCCCTTTGTTTTACCAGAAGCAAGTCTTTTGTATTATGTGCTGTACTGACCATAATACAAAGGACATACAATTAGAGGAAATCTACTATTTAACTTTAAGATAATTCTAGGCATCATATATTCTCTCAGATTCTGTGATGCACATTAATGTTGCCATAAATAATCTAACAATCTTATGTCTTCAGAAATCAATTTGGAATAACTATGACTACCACCTACGCATTTCTTAATTAACCTGCTGATACTTGTGACAATATTTTTAATTTTATGACATTTGAAATGAAAGCTGTTTGTATTTTAAAATCATTTCTACTATGGCTTTTTCTTTTAAATTTTTTCTTTATCACTTTTATTTTTTAAAGGTAACACATAATTATTGCCTAAAATTTATAAAATGAGAATACTAAAGGAATAAAATATATCTGCTCTTACAATACCTAAGGACAACCTTCCTTACTCTTTTGGTAATTTTCTTCTCAGTCTTCCTCCCACAGATTATTATAAGGTTGACTGTAGTTAATACTGCTTGAAACTGTGTATCCTGGATGTTACATTTATCATATAATGTTTCTCACAATGATAGGAACTAGTCATGAATGCCAAATTAAGGAACAGTGTGAGAATTATATGACATAACATAGAAAGGACTGAAGACAGTTCATGATACACAATTACTGCATGTTAGTATATATGTCACTATATTTATTATTGCATTATATCCAACCATAAAGGTCTACCAGAACAGATATGACCATCAGATTCTTAAAAGTATGTAGGTTCTTTCCTTTCATGGTTTGGGATTTTTGCAAGGGGAACAATACAATGCAGGACACATTTTATAAGATTATTTTATAATCACCAAAAGAATCACACATAAAAGTACAGGAAATCTGTCTATATGCTAAAAACCAAAGAATCCAGATGAGGGCCTGGATCCTAATACCCTACATGAGTCCAGCTGAAAATCTAGAGTCCCGTGTGCCTAAGGAGAGTCGCCTAGAGAGAAAAAACTTCTCTCAGGCTTTCACAGAGAGCAAATTGGTCAAGCAATGGCCACACTCATCCAGATGGCTGACCCTGATGAAAGACCCACAAAGTGCTGTACAAGGACCCAAGGTAGATCTTCAGGGACTTGACTGACCTTGTCAGATAGCAAAAGTTACATTTTTAATTATATAGGTCTTGCTTCAACTTGGTCTTAATCATTAAGCAGAAAAGTGTAACCACAAGGTATAAAAGGAAAACTGTTATTATGCTGAGCTGTAAAAGGCTCACGTCAACAACTTTGGACAATTCCCAGTTGTCCTGATAACCCACAGGACAATATGGAATATTGGATTATATTGAGTTATTTTGCTGAATTCAAGTATCTACAATCTTTGGTCTGGCATCAAGTATGAAAAGGTCCTTTAATGACTTCTCCGAATATAGCTTCTCTAACTGCAGTGGAACACTCATCTTTGACAAAACTAAACAGAAAAGGGGGATATAAATAAAGGACCATTAAAAAAAATCTAGAGTCCCTAACAATGCCTATCATAAATCTAGTTGGATGCCTAAAGCCCATGATAATGTCGCATGCAAGCCCCCTTCACCAATTTGCACTAGGAAGGCCCAAAGGCCAGTGGTAGAGCTACACTAATAAAGGTAGAGCCAGTGAGATAAAAGATCTGTGCTAGCAGGTTGAGGGATCTACACTGGAAGTAATGCTGAAGGTAAGAGCCAGAGCTTCCTGCAAGGATACCACAGGCATCCTAAGCAATAGTGAGGTTCCGAGCTCCTCCAATAAGAAGGAAAGCTGAGTTCCCATCAAAAAAGGGCAATGGTATGAGCTTCTCAAGGCTGAACAGCACATCATCTTGCCTTCTGGAGTCAGGAAGTGATGCTCAAGATGAGGACCAAAGCTCCCCCAACATGAACCACAGCCATTCTCAGTGACAAGGAAAGTCCCAAGCTCCTCCAGCGAAAAGAGCAGCCAAGTTCATCAGGAAAGCCAGCATAACAAAATCCTCCATCAGAACAGCCCAAGAGAGCCAGAAACTTCCAACAGCTCCAACAGCTTCTCCAAACAGCTGCCCTAACAGCCTCTCCCAGCTCTTCTCCAGTGCTGCCTCTTCTGCTGCTGGTACCAATTGTCAGGAGGGCTTCCTACACTCAACATCTCACTAGTTCAATTCAACTGGGTGTAACATGTTGACCAACAGTTAGAAATCCACTGCACTTACTTTTAGCTTCCTCATAAATGTTAAATTTGACACATTTTTATTTAAAGCTGTTTTTATACTTTGTATTATGTCCTTAAGAGCATTTCCAGAATTAAATTACTGAATAAAATTCAATGCACCTTGCACAAGACTTTATATATATTATATATTATATATGTACATTATATAATATATATTTTATATACATGACTTTGTCTAATAAAATTGTTTATTCCAGAAAAAATTGGCTAGCATCTTTTCAGACCATGTAGGGAGTCTAATCTAGCATTTTTAAAAATTTTCTCTTTAATTAGTATATTTGCCTAACCTTATTTGCCTAACCTTTCTTAAAACACATGTGCATGCATGCACACACACAGAAACACACACACACACACACACACACCTTTGGTAGAATAGCTCCAACCTTTGCTCCCACTTACAGGACATAAGATGTCCCCCTGACTTTCAATATTCTCTTTTTTTCCTTGACACCTATTTGTTCTGTTAATCACGTAGTATAGTGATCTCTAATATCATAACATTTTCTCACTTTTGAAGAACGTATAGCTTGATTCAACTTTAGAGTAGCAGAGAAGACATGGCTTAAAAAAATTGCCATGATACAAAGAATGCCACAGAGTCTTTGTAATATGGAAAATCTCTACCAGATTCCCTGAATGTTAGGGTTTTATTACATTTGCCTTATCTTTTTCTTCTTTTCTCTCTGTAGACACACATTTTTTTTTCTGAAACATACAGTAAGTTGTAAAAATGATACTACAGTGTGGCATTTCATATAGTGTGTACTGTATTTCATCACATTTATGATTTGAAACCTGCTTTTTCTCAATCTCAGCTAATTTAGAACATGAAAAATAGCATTTTGTTTTAATTTACACTTTTCTGTCAACTGAACTTGAAGTTATTTCTATTAACTGTATTTTTACTACATATTTATGATGTTTGCTAAGTATGTACGACTTTACATATGTATTTTTCTCGCTTACTATGTGAGAGCAAGACACAAATCATTCCTCAGAACCAGAGGCGATCAAGTCCCTCTTCAAAGAAATTTACAACCTACTTTGAGAGTGAATGTGTAAAATAGTAGCTTTGTGAGGTTTTTTCAAAAATAATTTTTAAAACAATGAAGCAATTTTAGCTCATTCAACTGTGTTCAAATGCAAATTTACAAGGAAGTACAATTGGTAAAAAACCAAGTGTAGATCGTGCAGATTGCACTGGATCCCTTCTTGTTTGTTCTACAAGTGACAACACCTCCAGCCCATGACCCCAGGAGAGAAGTATTTAAAAACTATCAATATTAGGCACACTTCTTTCCAGCTAGGTAAGAATTTTTGAATTATTTTGTGTCTCAAATCACACAATACTCTTCATCCAAAAGTAATGAAATAAGATTTCTAATTGTGTATCATTAAAAATACCATCTTTACCTACAATTTTAATTTCTCCTTCCTGAATTTCATTTGAAAGATTTCCATTCCAGAAAACTAATATATTACCCCTCCAAGATTATAGCAACCAACAAACTCAGTTTGTCTCATAATATACATTTCTGCAACCTCAGATGTGAGAAAATGTTCCCTCACTAACCACCAAGTCTTTGGATTATTTTTAAGGAACCCCTAGCTCAGTGTCCTCTACTTCAATTTAATCTGACAATGTCTACCTTGAGACTGCACCAGATCCCATAGGATGAAGGTGCAGGTTCACAAATTGTTCCCCTTCCCCAGTTCCAAAGGCAATTACATGTCCCAGGTTGTTTTATCTCCCACTGACCAACTAGCTATAAATCAGAATTCTCCTTCTTAGAAGTAACCAATCTGTGAGATGACTTCAAAGACCTCAGCAGAACACAGTTATTGGTTCGTTGTACAGAACATTGCAAAGGATGCAGATGAACAGACACACACATGCAGGTGACATGTAAGGTGAGGTATGGTGGAAGACAGAAGGAGCTTCTATATCCTCACCAGGTATGCCATGATACAAGGACCTCCATGTATCCAGCTACCTGGAAACCCTACATGTTCTGTCCTTTTGTGTTCTTAAGGTGGTTTCATTGCATAGATATCATTCATTACATCATTGTCCACGGGTGATTAACTTAACTTTTGACTCTCTTGGGGTGAGAAGCGGGACAGAAAGTTTCAACCCTCTAATTACATGTTGGACTCCCCTAACAATCAACCACCATCTGAAGCTCTCTTGGGGCCACCAAGAGTCACCTCATTGTAACAAGATATGCTCCAAGCACCCCATCAGGAAATTACCAGAGTTTTATGAGCTCTGTGGCAGGGACAAGGGGCAGAGATCAATATGTATATTTCTTATTATTTCACAACCCATAAATACATCTTGTTTGTTTTCTACCTTCATGATTTTATTTAGGGCAATTATATTAATCAATATATTTCTTCCCTAACTAGTAAATTTATATATCTCAATTATTTTACCATGCTACCTGGTTATATTTTATTGTTAATACAAAAACCATCCCACAAGAGACCTAGGAAAGTCCATAAAAATGTTCTCATACATAGAGCACATTTTTCAGACAGCCTGCAAAATAGCAACGCAAGCAGAATTATAGCACATAAGGCAAGATGTCATTTGTTTGGTTACCTGTTACTGTGACACAAGCTAAAAACTTACTGCCTAAATCAGTAACATTGCAGCATATCTTTCAGCTCTTTAAGTCTAAAAGCAAGCAGAATTTTGCTGGTCACCTCCCCTTCCTTTTATGCCGATAGTAAGAATTACTCAGAAACAGTCAAATAATTTAGGGCTAGTTTGTAGATTTAAATGGTGTCATGCAATTCCCTTGCTCCTTGCTGGGTATGGCCAGAAGCCTGAGCTCCCCAGGATGTTTCTCCATTGTCCATAATCTGAGAGATTCACTCCAAGATGTCTCCTGCCAAGGAATCAGAACTCCATGGTGGCTCAGAATTCCAAGACAGGAAGGTGAAAACTCTCATTCCTCTTAAGCACACAACTGACCAGGGCTGCTTCTGCCATTCACTGTTCATCAGTGCTGTCATTGCCCATCCCAGACTCAGGCAAGTGAAACTCCATGGGAGGCATATCAAAATAGGAGTATTCATTTTTCATCTAGCACACCATTTTCAGGGCAGAAGACACTTTGCAGGAAGTACTATAAAATGGAGCAAGAGAACTCTGTTCTATTCCAGAATTACATAAGCTTGTAGAAAGTAATAGTAATAAAGAGAAAAATATCAGAAACAATGAAAACAGCAAATATATGTGAGTGGATCAAAAATTTTGTGTCAAAATATCTACAATTTAGATGAAATTGAAAAATTCTAGAGTATGGCTTACAAAACTAATTCAGACAAAAATAGACAAACAAAAATTGAATTACCTAGTATACTGTTGAAGAAATTGATTCAGAAATCAAAATTCATGTCACATAAAAAATTCTAAGCCCAAGCAATATTACTAACAGAAACTTCCAAACATTCAAAGAATGAACCATTCTAATCACTTTAATGGTTCCAATAAACCAATCCAATAAACTATTCCAATCACATCATAAAAAACCATTCCAATCACATTCAAAACTTCCAGAAAATGGATAGAGTACATATAATCTCTAAATCATTCTGTGAGGCTGATATAATCCTATGGATGACACATGTTTGTTAGATTGACCTGCAATTGCCTTTCTTATGCCTTCTCAGAATATCAATAGTCCTATGTTGGTGGAATCAAATTCCTAAAATATGGTTTATATAGTATACAATCCATGTTATAATATTATTAAACATTAATTATACATGTCAATGCATGATGATCAGATCCTCAAAAAACATAAAGGACAGAATAATGAGATTTCAGGTGGGTTTCTTTTTGCTTGCTCTTTTAGATTTTCTGGGCATTACAAAGAAAAAAGGTGTTTAATGTGCATAACTGTTTTCCTCTTCATTGTCCATTTACAGTCTCTCCCTTTCCATTTGAGCTGAGAACGCCTTCTTTGCTGAAGCTGTTCTTTTGTAATGCAAAAGTGTAAGAACCAGAGTGGGGAGGGAAGAGAGAGGGAGTCCTTAGCCGGAATGACCAGACTATTTACATAACAAAGGACTGTGCAGGGGAGACAGAGGGATTCAGAGATCCAGATGCCTGAGGGAGTTGGGGAGGTTCCTAAGTCATATCTTTCAGAGAAATTATGAGGTCAGTAAACAGAATTGTGTTTCAGAAAGTCTGGTTCAAGAATATACATTTGATTGTCATTTTTTATCTATATACACCAGTCTGAAATCATTTTACATTGTGGTAGTAAATAATATACCATTAGCGTCTGTCAACACACAAGCCATGAGGAGCACTACAGTAAATGTGTTCTACTTTCAGAATAGAAATGAAAGGGAAGAAATTATTTATGCAGCAAGCATATCATATGGCGTTCTCTGCCCTGTACCTGGACAAATTTGGATGCACGTGATTTCCAAGACATGAAATTCTATCAAGTATTACAACAAATCACTGAGGGGCAGTATGAGTGAGACTGAGGACTCTATTGCCAGCCTGCTTCTTCCTGCTGTGCATAGTAAATACACAACACGATGTGTAGCTTGAACCTAGATTCAAAATTCTGTCTTTCTCAGATGCACGTGTGTGCGTGCACACAAAAAAGTAAGAATTTCTGAATGTATTGGACTTTACTTAGGAGAGGAAGACAGGAAATAGGCCTATTGAACAACTCAGAGAGTAGTAAATCTGAACTATTATTAAATGCTTTTCTGCCAGACTATTATTATAACATCCCAGATTTCCTCAACTCTTTCCTCTTTTCCCTTTCTATATTTATTGTGCAGAACAACTTTCTCTTTTCTAAGGATGAAAATAATAGCTAAGTTTATTTTAGTATTTCATGTTTTAGATACTACACTGTCATGTAACATCTTACTTGCTACCCACAATTACTAATCTTATAATTTTTTTATAAGTGAAGAAATTGAAAGGTTAATTTTTTCATCTTCAGTTAATGGCATAACTGATGTCTAAGCCATGCAGTCTGATTGTAAAGACTATTTTTTGAGCCACTATATCATACTGTTTTCAACATATGACCTTGGTAGCTCACCATGTGGCCGGAGCTGGTCTTGAATTCACAGTGATCCTCTTGCCTCAATGTCCCAAATGTTGGGAACTGCCCATATTCTTGACCCAAAGTAAAGTTTATCTCAAATGAGGTTTTTATCTAAAATCCCTCTCACTGAGAGTGAGACTAATTGTTAAAATTATAAAATATTTTCTCATGTCATTACACTCAGTTTTTCAAAGCTTGAAACAAAAATTATCCCAAAATAAAATAAGAAAAATACGACTTGTTCCCATTTGTTCAATTCAGAGTATGATGCTCTACTTGACACAATAGGAAATGACATAAGGAAATGGGACCAAGGAAGATCTGAAATGATGCACGTCTTTTAAAGCACCTTTGATCCTACGGAAACTACCTGTGTTGCAAAGGTAAAGGCATGAGAATAATGTTGCATTTTAACTATATATAACTTTAGTATTCTCAACATATTTAATGGCAATCCAAATCAGGAAATTCAAGGTCCATAGTTTGATCCCTGGTAGCTAGATGGTAGATAAGAAGGAATTCATTGTTCAATGTAAGGCTTTATGATGTAAGGTTCTAGGTAGAATCAGGTCCTCTGAACACATAAATCCACAGTGCAGAAGGTGTAAAGAAGGTGCTGAGAATATAAACATCTGAATTTGGGAGAAGGGTCACTCATCAAATAAGGAAAGAAAAGATGGAGAGAAAGATTTTTAAGAAATTTCATTGCAGCATGGTAATGGTAGAATATAATGGCTTGGCAAGTTTTAAATCTTTAAGGAACTCTGAAAACCCAAGCACAATTTCTAATTTACAGTCTTGAAGCACCACTCACTCTTCGTGGCCAGGTATGGAAGCACATACCTGTAACTCCATCATTGTAACCCCAGAGAGGCTGGGTCTGGAGGACTTTTACAAGTTTGAGACCAACCTGGGCTACATAGTAAGTTCAACACTGTTAGGGTTTGTGTCCCCAAAGCCTCATGCAGTCATAGGGTGGGCTGCTTGAGTTTGTGACTGATTCATAGTCTAATGCTGGGGTTATGGGTATGAGTGCTGCACCCACCCTTGGATGGGTAACCTGCATACAATATAAGGGAGGGAAGGAGACTTTCTCTCTCACCCTCTCTTTTTTGTTCCTGTTGCTTTTACTGTTTTCCACCATCATGAACTGCTGCTCTCTTCCATCTACCACTCTGCTTTGGAGGCAGCCAAGTTTAGACTGAAACCTCCATAAATATTGTGCTAAATAAACCTTTCCTTCCTTAATTTTGGGGGTCAGGTATTTCTGTCTCAACTATGAGAGAGAAGTAAGCAAGACAGAGACATAGCAAGACTATGTCTCAAAAACAAAACATTATTCTTCTTAAGAAAACCTAACTGTTCTTCAGGCAAGTGATTGAATAAGGTCCATTCATATAGACTATCTCCTTTATTTAAAATAAGCAAATTGCCTGGAGGATGTATTCACAGAAATATCTCAAGTAGCATTTGACCAAACAACTGAGCACCATAGTTCTAGCCAAGTTGGCTTATAATATGTGATCAGCAGAGTACTTTTAGAGACATTAGTGTCTAGATAGTGTTAGCAAGAGGGAAAGACTCATTAAGCAACAGGGGAATGTCCATGGAAAGGAAAAATGGGGACTAAACAAAGAGTCTGGCTAGTGTAAGAACAGTGGATCTTTGAAAAGACAATAAAATGGAGACAATACAAAATAAGATCTTTTCACTCTTACTTCATAAATTTATAGGAATAAGGCTTTTCACAACCACCCCAGGTGATTTTGAGGTTGATGTGGCTCACACAGGGATGGCAACTACACAAAGATTAAGGTTAAGGTCAGCCATTCAGCCCATGGCTAAAGAGAAAGTAACTCCTAAGCATTATATATTCTCAGTGAGGACAAGCTTCACCCACTGCAATGATAGAATGACCAGCTAGACGTGAATTATGTCATCCCACAGAATGAAGATAAGCTTCATGACACAAAAGGAAATGATAGCCTAGAAATGCCAAGAAAATTTAATTTCACAATAGCCATTTTTGCATGTACAAATGGAATCAGAACAAATCACAATGGAAAGCCAAATCAGGATATGGCCTGTACCCCACTTCCTATCCCTACGCCTTTCATTTGTTTGTGGTAATAAAATTAGAGCATATCACAGAGAAACAGAACAAAGTAACTGCAATGCTAAGTGAACAGTTTGTTCTCTGTATCCAGTTTTCCAAACTGCTGTTTATAGTGGAGAAGGGGACTGCATTCTTTTTGCCAAATCGGATGCTCACCAGTTTGAATGACTTATGTAGGCTATAGTATTAGAATGTAAGCATACCAAAAACAAAGCTGCTCATGAAGATGTACTCAAAACAAAATTTTAATTTAATTACTGTTGATAATAGACAATGGAGGGTGAATGAAATTTTCGCCTTATTGCTCTCATAAGTTTGAAATAGCTTATGTAGGCATACAAGTAACAAAAATAAAAATTACTTTCCCTTTTAACATGCTGTGCTTCACAATTGCTCTCCAAGCATCTCACATAGTGAGACCACTTCCTATCATTTAGAAGTATGGATTTCTAGAATCTTTGTCTTCTAACTAACCTTGCAAATAATCTCTTCTCCATCCTACCCACAGGCAGAAATAATCATATATAGTCACACGCACACACACACAAACAGAACCACAAACACATATCCTTATACCTCACTTCTCTCTCTCTCTCTCTCTCTCTCTCTCTCTCTCTCTCTCTCTCTCTCT
>PVKA01022581.1:0-13272 GCA_004027165.1 Ctenomys sociabilis | reverse complement strand
GGGCACAGTTTGAACAGCAGGTTCAGTAACACCTAAGGAGCTGACTGGGGCTTCCTTTGTGGTACAGGAAAGGTTAAAGGAAGTTGTAATCAGAGATGAGGTGGGGGTGAAGGAGGAGGTAGTCAATGAAAAGATAAGGTGCTGTTTTGGGGATTCAGCCCTACTGAACCAGGGCCATAATACTGTAACAATTTATACTCAGGCCAGAACTTATCACCAATCTTCTAAGGACTTTTACAAATATTGACTGCAACAAAGATGCAGACAAGCAAAGCTGGAAAATATTTTTATATCTCAAAAGAAAGAATATGAAATCCTCATGATAATTGTTTATTAAGTTTAGAATCTTCATGTTTCACTTAACACATAGGCAGTACAGTAATTGACCTTCAGTTTTTAATAATTTCAATCTTTAATCAGAAAAAAGACAAGCAAGTTTGATATACAGCAAGTTTTCTCAAGCATTATAAATTGAGATCCTTCCAAAATTTTCTAAAATATTGCTGCTTCCAAAATTTGTTTCATTCTTTTTGTTGAAAGCATCTAAGGGTTAAAGGGTAAAATATGATTTGATATTAAACTGACAGTGTGATTTCAGAATACCCAAATTTCATAGCTCCTCATTGTCAAAGTAAAGTTCAATATAATAGATCTCTAATATAGTAATTTCACCCTTTACAATGAATGTTCCATTTTCCTGTAAGCAGTCCAAGATGATCTATACAAAAGGTTTGCTACACTTTTGATTTAGAAAATACCACAAAGTCATGTAAGCCAAGAGGTTCAAAACTTCATATTCATTGTAAGAATGCCTGTGAAAGTGCCTAGGCCACTAAGACTTTGTATATTGTAAGAGCTACTTACATTTTTACCTTTAAAATAACATTTTTTTAGCCTAGGTTAAGGATAACAATGTATTAGCTGTGGAAAAGCAGTGTATGCAATTCCAGTTCAACAGCAGCCTAAACAGAGCTGCAGGATGCAAGGAAAGTGGCATGGAAAGAATGTTGCAGCCAGGTTAAGTAGTGTGCGCCTGTATCCCAGCACCCAGGAGGCTGAACTTCAGGGAGTTGAAGGCCAGCCTGAACTACATAGTGAGACTTGGTCTTAAAACCAAAAAAAGAAAGAGTAAGAGAGTGAGCGCAAGAGGCTGCACAGGCTTAGAAATGCAGAAAACACTGCTGGGCTTAAGAGGTTAGGCATGGATCCTCTGGTCATTGAAGATAGGGTATGTTCTAGTGGACAGAATACCCACAATTCATCACTGTGCATACATGAGCTCTTCTGTTGTGTTAAGATGACCCTTCCAGAAGAGGAAAAAACTGCCCCTAACTCAGAATAGGAGGTTGCATCAAAGAAAAACCTACCCAAAGAGAAATTGAGGAAACCACAGTATATGCCAGAGGAGTAAATTTGACATAAAATAAATAAAATGAATATTTTGCTCTTTACGTTGTTGGCACCATATAAACCATGACCTAACAGTCTGTCAAAGTTTTTTTGTTACTTGTGTATCTAATTAATGTCCCAGCATATCACAATGATGAGCAAAGTCAGATAAAATTTAGCTGCTTTAGCCATTTAGATGGCTCAGTAGAATAAGCGCTGGTAAGCACAAGGGCCTGAGTTCAATCCCAGATTCCAAAAAAAAAAATTTTAGCTGCTTATTTTAAAAATTTTGTAACTATAATGTGAAACTATTGTTAGATTCCTAAATATATTTTTAAAACCCTATATAGTGTAAAAATGTCCAAAATTAGATTCCTAAATATATTTTTAAAACTATATAGTGTAAAAATGTCCAAAATTGTTTAGTGTTCTTTTTACAAACATTAGAAGAAAATTTATTAAACTTTTTACAAACTTACACCCCGTGAGGCTAGTAATACAGAATCATTCACTGACATTTCTTTTAAAATGTACTGAAAGTTAACATAACTACATTAGAGAGCTCATAATTAAATTTGCACAGAATCTGCAGCGATGTAAAGTGAATTTACTTTGTATAAAAGAAATCTTGACCCAGTAGAAGAAAAACAAATTGCAATCATGCCTGTATTACTTACCAGCCATATGACAATGAAAGCAATTATTTAACTTCTCAGAGATTCTTTTTGCTCATTTGTAATATAGGCATACATTATTACTAGTAAATCATTATATTAAATAATACCATTTAGAGCATTGTTCTAAAGATTATAAATATTTTACGTGGAAAAAATGAACATGGTACTTGATATATAGTGATAGTAAATTCTAACTCTTGTTCTTGTTATTGTTATTGTTGTGGTTTTCATTGTTTTGAGTCAAAGAAAACAATCAAAATAAAAGTATATGCCAGGCACAGTGGCCTATACCTGCAGTCCCTATATTCAGAGGCTAAGCTCCGAAGAAAATTTAAGGGCAGAAAGACCAGCCTGGGGAACATGACAAGGCCTTGTGGACAGTCATAAAAAAGTACAAAGGTTTTTCAGTCTGGGGTATGGTTCAGGGGTATAACCTCGCTTAGCCTCTGTGAGAAAGGAGAGGTTGACAATGAATTCAAGTGTAGATCATATAATATGACGATATGTTATATATAATTATAGTAGGTACAATTTTATTTATTGATAAGGATTATAGATATTTGCCACATTTATATGGTGTATATGAATACATGTTTTATATGGTTTAAGTAACACCTAATAAAATTAAGAAAATACAAAAAAATAGTTAAAAAAAAAAAAAAGGTCAGCCAAATAGCTCAGCAGATTAAAGCGCCTGCTTAGGCAGATGCAGGGGTCAGAGGTTCAATCCCCAGCCTGCCATGCTGCTCCTGCCCCCGGGGCACACTGCAATGGCGATTGAAACTAGGCATGGTGGTGAGCGCCTGTAATTCCAGCTCTTGGAAGGCTCAACACAGGCGGATCACTACAAGTCCAATCTATATAGTGAGACCCTGTACACCCTTACTAAAATATAAAAAAAGTAAAATTGAGAAAAAATGTTATTTTAGTCAGTATTCACAAAGTATCTTCAATTGTAGAGTCTGTGTGTGATTCAGAATACTGCCAAACAGCTAGGGATGGTATCACACATCTGAAATCTCAGCACTTTTGGGAGGCTGAAGCAAGAGCATCTTAACTTTGACCCAGAATGAGCAATTTAAAATATTTATTTTACTTTTTAAAATTTTAACTATTTATTCATTTATATATTTGGTACAAAGTCTTGCTACACAGCTCAGACTCATAGTGATCCTCCTGCCTCAACCTCCCCAGTGCTAAGATTATAGGTGTTTGCCATCATGCCCATTTTCAGTGGCCAGCACAGTGCACCCAGAGTTGCAAGCATCAAACTTAGGATCTTGCACTTGTCAGACAGGTGCTTATGATGCTGAATTATCTCCCTAGCCCCAGAATGAGTAACTTAGTAACTTACCAAGACACTGTCTCTATCTGTCTGTCTGTCTGTCTGTCTGTCTGTCTGTCTGTCTGTCTGTCTATTTATAGGCTATAACTCTGGGCAAAAGCATTGGTTGTAATTCACAGGAACATTAAAAAAAAAAGTGCCACAGAGATGAGTTGCTTCATCAGAAAGCATTGTTGATTATTTGGCTGATCTAACCATCAACTTAAGTATATTTCAACTTCAATTTTTGCTGCTCATTGTATTCAGAAGTTATCCTAAAGAAGAGGCTCTTTCCACTTAAAAATACAATTTAGCTAATAAAGGGAAGGCGTCATATGGTTAAAGCAGGCAGAGTTACATGAGAAAATGTCATTCTACTTAAAGATTCATATTAACTACTTTGAGGTATGGGCCGGTGAGTGACAATGTCTGGAATTTGCTTGAAGACTCTTTAGCTAATGTGTATACAAAAAAAATGCATAAATATATTCACCAAAACACATATTCAAGAATATTAATGTCAGCAACTATTTCTAACACTAACATGTAGGAATATCCTAAATGTTGCACAGACTTAACATGCATAAATAGTGGGCTATTCGGTTCAATGCTACACAACAAATGAACAAACTATGTAAAGTGCTACAGTGTAAGCAAATCCTAAACACAATACTGAGTAAATTTTGACAGACACAAAAGTACATTCTATACAGTTCAATGTATATAAAATTCCCAAAAGGTAAAATTAATCTATGGGCTACAGAAGGCATAATTCTGGTTAACTATGGGGCTGAAGGATAAGACTGGAAGTGACATCTCTTCAGATAACTGGAAGACTGAGATGAAGGAGTATAGAGCAGTGTTTTGGTGAGTTGTGCATCTTCTGTGTAGTTTGTTATTCTTCTGGAAGAGAATATATAAAACACTTCTACAAAGTAAAATTAGGAAGCAATGATAAAGCCTTCCTTGCTAAAATCAGGTGACGGTTACATGGATATTCATTTTACTTTTCTTTCTATGGTCATGCCTTTTTTGAAGTATTTCGTCTAAAAATGTAAGTATATCTGAAAATGCTACATCATGGGTGAAGGCCTGAGAATTTTAAATGCATGAACACTTGGTGGATGTAGGTCAGTGGTAGAACATTTGCCTCACACACACAGGCCCTGAGTTTCATCCCTACCACCAGAAAATATTGGATTTATTAGATGCTCCTAAGTACCTGGTTGTAGTTTAAAATTTATAAACCCTTCACAGATACAGTTTCCATAATAATTTAAGATGTAGACTTATAAGCATATAAATATTTATTATTATAGGTATGCATGACACTGTCTTTTAAAAATAATCAAGATTCAAATGTCTTTTATGTGCATAGCAGCTGGTTATTAAATTAAATTGAGTCACCCACCTTAAAGAGATTGCCAGTCTAATACATGTAATTGCTTTGGCTTCCAACATTTTCTTAAAAAGCCTGAAGAAGTTAAACTAATTACCATCCTTGAGGCAAGAAGGAACCTCTTTCTTGACACTCGGACAAGACCTTTGTGATTTGTATTAATGTTTGTTATGTCCATTCTCAAACATTTGGATGGATGGAGGAAGGAAAGCGAAAGAAGGTGAGTATTTTAATAAACCCACCAATGATTTTCAGAAAAGGAAACTTCAAATTTAGATGCAGGTAGAGTTGGAAAAAATATCATGAGGACACTGATTTGAGAAGATACAGAAGAAGGTAGGCTACAAGGGACAGCACAATATTTCATTATGTTAACATGAAGCCTCACTTCTTCGCTGACTAGAACCTGTTAGGCATGCACGCCAGACACATGTCTTTCAGATCAAAGCATTTGTAGACCCACTATGAAGACAGCTCTCTCTCCACGTGTGTTCTTAGGTAAGCTTTCTACCTTTAAAAAATCTTCACATCATATATGAAGACATAAGTGATTTCTTCCCCTCTCTGTTTTACTTCTACACATATGCTTTTTCAGTGACATGTAATCATAAAGCTTGTTGTCTCAAATGAGGCTGAAAGTTAACAGCACTTGGTATTGATTTGATTTTTAAAAATTTTAAAACCACTTATCAGATTATTCATACTTTCTGTTTTCTCTACCTTTGAAAAAAATGTTTTGCAGCAGCCAGTTACAATAGAAATCAGCTTCTAAGTATACTAACATTGCATTTTTATGTTTAACTCAAAAGGTATTCATGCCTAGTCACAGGGTACATGAATTGCAACTAATAATGCATTACTTTCTATGAACGTTATGATTTTGGGTTCCTACTGTTATATATTCCTTAAATTAAAACTTTAAAAAAGTCTGTCTCAATTCAGTACAAGTAAAATAGACTTAACAATAAGTAACATGTTTTGCCAGGTTTCTTTTTTATTAGAATTGCATGGTAGCTGTTAAAATGGTTTTTCATTTGCTACAGGAGCATTAATTTTTAGATTAAATAAAATATATGGTCTTATTTTAAATCAGCTTCATTTTATACAATAGACCAATTTTTAAAATGAGCTACCCTACATTTAATGTCATTAGTAAACAATGCTTTTAGTCACACAGGAATACTAAGCTCATACATTTAAAACACTCCAGCATCTGGTTATGCCAGCTGAACCCCCACACAGTGGTGTAAACTAACAATAGTTCCTTATATAAGTGAATGGAAACAGAAATGCAGATTCTCCAGCACAGATGCTGGCTCTTGTCTGGCCTTGTGAGAACAAAGTCAAAGTAGTAACCATCATCTTTCTATATTGAATTCATTTGCCACTTTTCTAGAGTGAGAAATTATCTTCTTCAAGTATATAGAGAAATCCATGGAAGGTCTGCCAAAGAAGATTTTCAAGGAGACTCTTCTTAATTGTAGAGTTGTATTAAGGTAAGTCATATGAGCCATCCACAGGGTACTTCTGTTATGCATAGGTGTAAGATTCCACAGTTAATATACTTCTGTATTCATACCTAAGAATATGCAAGGTAATGCACTAAATCTGTCATATGCTTCATCTCACTAAATACAAAATTACTATAATAGATTCTATTTCCTCATTTTTATTTTCTCAGGTAAATAAACTGAGACTGAAAAGAGGCCATTAATTCTGTTGGTCTATGGAAACAAATAATTAATGTTTAAATTATTTTTCTCTTTTTAATTTTTTATAACTTTTTTCCAATTTTGAATCCATATATCTGGTAATCTAAACAACTAATTTGAAGACAACACTGCAATACAACAAAAATTGTCAAATTTGTATTATCTTATTTAGCAAAATTCTATATCATCTCTAATTTTTTTATTATCTTTATTTTCTGTTCCCTTAAAAAATAAAAATAAAAAATTTAAAAAGAAAAGGCTAGTAAATGGCAAGCTCAGGATTCAAACCAAATCTAACCCTAAACTATAAACCACCTTGGCTGTCCAGTTCTTTAATGTGACTTCCATTATTTTACTTTCCAATTTCATACTTTTTATTTTTCTTTAAAACCAGATCTTCCATCATTTATTGTTACACTAAAAGCTTGTCCCTGGTTGCCTCTAACACAATGGAAATATCTAGATAAGTTATTTATGAGTAAGTTCTAATAACTTTGTTTTTAAAATATAAGTGAATTTCATTGTCTATAAGAGATAAAATAAAATTAGTGCTACTCAAAAGTTTGTTAAATTCAACTTTCTAGTTGCAATTGATTATCAGGTGGTCTGACTTTTTTTTCTTTTATGTATTTAGTACAGGGTAGCAGACCCTGTACTAAATACATAAAAGTAGTCTGCAGATTGGACTTGTAGTGATCCTCCTATTTTCAGCCTCCCAAGCCCTGGGATTACTGCCGTGCCACCATGCCCAGTCTCAATCACCATCTCAGTGCACCCCAGGGACAGGGATGACATGGCACTCTGGGAATTGAACCCCAGTCTCTGCATCTGCTTAAGCAGGTGCTTTAATCCACTAAGCTATCTAGCCAACCCTAAATTTTAAAAATTATATTATAAAAATAAAATAGGTTCATAAATACAGGAAAGATGTTTCAATATTTGAATCACAGACAGACTGCAAGGTAAAACTCTACGGGAATCACCTGCCATCTGTCTTGGTTACTTTTCTGTCATTGCTGGGATAAAATACCCAACATCCAAGATTAAAGCAGGAAAGGTTTAGTTAGCTCACAGTTTGTAGAGCTTTCAGCCCGTGCTTGGCTGGCTCCAAGGCAGGGTGGCACATAGCAAAAAGGGAGCAGCAGCAAAGAGCGAGCCTCTTTCCCTCCCTTCTGTTGTATGCCAGCTTTCCACCCAAGGGAGGGTGTAGCACCCACACCCATATCGCAGCAGTGAACCATGGATCAATCACACATTGTAGAATCTGCCCCATGACTACTTTCAGCTTGAGGGGACACCTAGACACAAGCCAGCCCACCATCCCACTCCCTCCCCCAATCTACTCTCCCAAACTTAGACATAGACACATAACTATCTGATGCATTGGTAACCCAATAGGGTTATCTAAAGTACATGTTGTTCCTGATTAATTATTAGTTGTCTTTGTCTATTTGCTTTATGTTGTTATAATGAAATGCCTTAGATGGATGCTTTCTTTTTTTAAATGTCAGTTTGGCTTACAATTCTAGCAATAGGTCTATCCAAACAGCATGGTACCAGCATCCTGGTGAGGGCCCCTAAGCTGCCTACAGTGTGGCAGAGTAGACAAGGAGCCAGTGGAGCACCAAGGACACGAATGAGGTGACTTCACTTCAAAACAGCATACTTTTTTTTTTTTTTTTTAACAGCATACTCTTGAGACAGCAGAGATCCATTTGGGGGGTGGAGCACCATTCCCTAGCCAGTTTCCACCGGGCCCCATCTGGTGAGTGTCCCACCATCTCAGCATCACCACACTGCTGACTAATATTTCGGCACAGGAATCTGTGGGAGACAAAGAACATCCCAAACACAGCATTGACCAAAGATGGGAAACTATGCTATGAGAATGCTTATAAACTTTAGCAGGTATTCCCAATTGTTTAAGTATCTCCAAAAATAATGCCTTTCTCCCAGTCTCACTGAGTTAGGAAATTAAAACTCAAACCAAAAATTGTTAGAATAGCAATTAAAGCATTAATAAACAAGTTTCTCCCCTCTCATTTTATTTGTCCTTATAAATTTATCTTTCTGTAAGTCCTTGGCTAAGATTTTAATGTACTCTTAGGGGAAGGCACAGATAACTATATTTTTTCAATGGGTGTACTTAAATGGAAATTTCCCAAATATTTTAACCTTGATGGCTCTAACAGATAAGATCTCATATAATTTATGGACTCTTAGGAGATCTAACTAGAATGTGGATAGTGTAGAAGTTTTGCACAGTGAATGTTTCACAAGTCCTTTCGCTATAAAAAAAAATCCCTCAAATTTACAAACACGTTTGCATATAAGATTTACACAAACAATTATGACACTTAAGTCTACTACAAAGTAACTTTTCATTTTGCTTTGTGAACCTGAGTAAAAGAAAAATAAACCTTCATTCAAAATTTTTAAACAGCAATTTAAATAGTATTTATATTTAACAGAAAATAATTGTTTATAGATTCATATTGCAGCTCAATAGGAAAAACTTTGGAAGTCATTTACTCTGTGTTGAACCACCAAAATAAATAAATAGAGAGTACTGACCTCTGGACTAGGTCTCTTTACGGGAAAATACCTTCTTCTTCTCTCATTTCAAAAATGAATGCTTTTTAATTTATTCCTGAATAATGTACATATATAAGGATGGTGAATAAATTTGTTTTTGAAATATCCTCTACAACTATTAAGTAGCAGATGAATGCAAATACTATTGCTATGAGAGGCTATTTGATTTTAAGAGCAGACTGATTTTATATTTGATTCACTGAAATATTAGAGAATCTCCTCTCCAGAATGTCTGTGGATTAAAATTGAAATTAAGACAAATTAAATTAATATAAGAGCCGGGCGTGGTGGCGCATGCCTGTAATCCCAGCACTCGGGAGGCTGAGGCAGGAGGGTTGTTGTGAGTTCGAGACCAGCCTGAGCTACAAAGTGAGCTTAAGGCCAGCCTGAACTGCATAGTGAGACCCTGTCTCAAAAAGACAAAAAAAAAATTAATTAATAAATTAATAAATAAATTAATATAATATATATATATTACATAACTTTATACTTTGAGTTAAACCGTGCTACCATTCTTCCTTCCATTCATTTACTACAGAAAATAATTCTGCAATCTTTTTCAGAGAAAACTCTCATTTTAAATAAATGTACAATGTACAGTGTACAACCCCAGACAGACAGAGAGACAGCCCACGCACACAAGTGCGCACATGCCTTTGGAGGGCCAGGTAGTCAACAAGACCAGCAAAGTGATAGTATCTGAAGCAGCTGCGGAGAGCCAGCAGTGTGCTCTGCAGAACTCCACCAGCAGAAGCCCAGTCCGAGCCCCCACATACAGAGGCCAAGATCACCTCCAGAACCAGTACAATCCACACAGCAAACCCGGCTGGAGCACACACATTTCTGGGATCCAACATGGACTCTTATCACAGCAATGTAAACCGCAGAGGTATTATACTGCCCTACTTCTCCCTTGTTTGTCTGTTGAATGTCATATTGTTTTGTTTTGTTTTGTATTCTATGTATATTTTTGACCTGTTTTGTTGTTGTTGTTGTTGTTGTTGTTCTTTTTCCCCCCTTTTTCTGGACTCTTTTATTATTTTCTTTTTTGTTCTGCTTCTCTTTTTTCTTTTTTTGTCACTCTTTATTCTTTTGTTTTCTTCTACAGATTCTCTTTCTCTTTCCTAAATTACCTCTTGAATTTAAGCTTTCAAATGAGTAAATCTCTGTTCCCTTTTTGATTATTCCTTTGCATTCTGTTTTATTTTTTCCCTCCTATGTCTTCCAATTTCCCAAAACTCAAGTGATCACTCTTTCTTTGACTCTACTATGTTTAACCTCATTCAACACTTATCCACAGAAGGGTAAAATCACTCCATAAAGAGAAAGTTAGTGCATGCAAAGTATGTGCTATATTTGATTTTGTTATATAACTTTAGAGTTTACACCAGATGTAGCAGTTTAATGGATATCATAGTTTGTCAGAATCATATCGAATTCCAAACAGCCATGGCCAAAATAAAACTACAACCAAGACATACAATAATCAAGATTCTAGAAATTCAGCACGAGAACAAAAAAATTAAAAACTCCTTCATCAAGGGAGCCTCTTTGAGCCTCAAGGGGGGAAAGATTCCACCCCCTGCTTGGGACACAGCAACCAGCCCATCTGGAGGAATTCAGGGTAAGTCCGTTCTAACAAGGGGAAACACTTTGTATACAAACACCTAATTTATGATTGGTTTTGTTATATAACTATAGACTTTACTCCTGTGATCTAAAGTGCAAAATTCATAGTTACACAGTTCGCCAATACTCAAAATATGCTAACTGATATCATTATTGCTAATTGTATCTAGGGTATCACATCTGTTTTAGTGAGTTGTTGACCCTTGTATAGCAATATGTGGAAGAAGCTCTAGGGTAATAACCTCACCCAACCCTATACCAAAAGACTGAGGGCAGAGCCAAAGAGAGACCAAAATTCCACTATGAACTTAATTGGGGAAATAGGATCTTTATTTTTAATCATGTATTTATTAATTTATTATTTAGGTAGAAGGTCTTGCTACACAGCTGAGACTCATAGTGATCCTCCTGTCTCGGCCTCCCCAGCACTGGCATTACAGGTGTGCACCACCATGCCCAGTTTTGCTGGTTAACACAACATGCCTGTGGTTGTAGAGCCTGCATGGCATGTGGTACTGGGGATTGAACCCCAGTCCTTGCACTTGCCGGTCAGGTATTTAAGCAGCTGAGCTGTATCCCCAGGCCAGAAGGTAGGATGAGAAACAGACACAAACCAAGAATCTCTTACACACAGAAGATATCCCTGAAGAGAAGACTTTTCCAAAAGAGGTCTTGAAACTAGTGATATATCTACTTGTTACCCAAACTCACAAGGATCATCACAGAAAACAAAGGGAAAAAAATTTTAAATAGAAAATGTCAGAATGAAGGCACAAAATGTAATCTCAGACCTCTGGCCCATTCAGAACAAATCAAGAAGACATCAACCTCAAAGAAATTGGAATTCACACAGTTGAAATTTCTAGAATGGTAGAAATCCCAGGAATCTATGGAGGGAGTCAGATCAGAAATAATCTCTTAGGTTAAAAAAAGAAATGACAACCATAATGAAAAAATTGCTTAGCACACCTAAAGGAGACACAGATTTTTTAAAAGGAGAAGCATAATAAAATGATAGAAACCCTGAATGAACAATACAGGAAAGAACTGGAATGTGTGAAACAGAATCAACGAGATATCTAAGAAACCAAAAACTTCCATTGAAAGTTAGCAAGACCGCTTGAATGAATCTAAAGATAGATTTTCAGATCTTGAAGAAGGATTGAAGACTAAAACTAGAACTATGTCTGTCACCACACACTAAACTAAAGTCAAAATGGACCAAAGCCCTAAATATTAAAATAGAAACAGTAAATCTATTGGAAAAGAAAGTTGAAAGAAATCTTCAAGACATAGAGGTAGGCAGAGAGTTCATGAACAAAAATCAAACTGCACAGGAAGTACTTCAAAGAGTCAACAGGGATCTCATCTTATTGAAAAGTTTTTTGTACATCAAAAGAGATCACTAAAAGCGTGAAAAGAAAAGCAGCAAACTGGGAAAAATTTTAGCTGACCGTCCCTAAGACAAAGGACTTGTATCTACAACATACAAAGAAGTTTTTAAATCAGACCCCCAAAATTCAAATATCCAGCTCAAAAATGGGTGTTTGAGATGAATATATACATCTTAAATGAAGAAATACAAATGGTAAACAAATATGAAAAAAAAGTTCAACATCATTCATCATTCAAGAAATACAAATTAAAACAGCACTGAAATTTCATCTCACTCCAGAAAGAAGGGCTATCATCAAAAAAATCAACCAATAACAAACGCTAGAAGTGCTGTGGGGAAAAAGGAACACATCTGCACTGTTGATGGGAATGCAGACTGGTACAAGCACCATGGAGATTCCTCAAAATTTAGGATTAGAGGTCACTTTTTTTTTTTTTTTTTTTTTTTTTTTTCAGAACCGGGGATTGAATTTAGGCCCTTGTACTTGCCAAGCAAGCATTTATTCTTCTGAGCTATTTCCCTGGCCCCAGAGGTCACATTTGGCCCAACTATTTCTTTTCTGTATGTTTTTCCCAGAAGAATTAAAAACATCATACCGCAATCACATATGTGCAGTCATGTTTACAGCAGCACAATTCATCATAGCTAAATCTTGGAATTTTGGAAGCCACATGTCCATCAACTGAGGAATGGATAAAAGAGATGCGGCATTTTTACATAATGAGGTATTACTGGCTTGGCCTTGGAGCTTTTACTCGCTGCCTGTCCTGCTTGGATTCCTGGCACCCTGTCCCAGTCACCTCAGGATGAACCAGCGCCAGAGACAGCATGACTGACTCCGCCGTTCTCCTCCATCCCGCCCGCGCCCTCCCAGCCCCAGGGACTTCTCGAGACAGCGAGACCCACGGCCTGAAACAGCAGCTGACTCCAGTGGGCTCCTGGATCCCGCCCCAAGATCTCCCAGAGAGTGGGGATTTGCACGACTCACCAGGCTTCCCAGATCAGTGAGAGTGGGGTGAGTCTGAGGGAGAGCCACTGGCTTCTTCCCACGTGCACTACCCGGATCCCTGCCCCCAACCCCTCCAAGCCAGTGACAGGCCTAAAACCTCAGGACCCACTCACCAACACCTCCCCGGATCCCCTGCCCTAAA
>PVKA01022580.1:0-36914 GCA_004027165.1 Ctenomys sociabilis | reverse complement strand
AAAGAAAGAAAGAAAGAAAGAAAGAAAGAAAGAAAGAAAGAAAGAAAGAAAGAAAGAAAGAAAGTGAAAGAAAGAAAGAAAGAAAGAAAGAAAGAAAGAAAGAAAGAAAGAAAGAAAGAAAGAAAGAAAGAAAAGAATGAGGATAGGAAAGGAAGACGACACATTACCGCTATCTGTAGATGATGTGATACGCTTCTTAGAAGACCCTCAAATCTCCACCGGAAGACATGTAGATTTAATAACTAACTTCAGCTTTGTAGTGCTATACACAGCCAAAAGTCAATAATCAGTAGCATTCCTCTACACAAACAACAAATTCCCTAAGAGAAAAATTAGGGAAACCACATACTTCACAATAGCATTCTCCTCTCAAAAAGAAAAAAAGGAACAGTTAGGAATCATTGTAACAAAGGAAGTAAAAGATCTATACATTGAAAATTAAATTCCTCTGCAAAAGAAGATTGAAGAATACAAAGACACAGTGATGGAATCAGTACGGTACAGATACAGACCTGAGGATCCGTGGAACAAGTTAGAATGTGCAGACCCAACTACTCACACTCTGCAACCTTATCTTTGAAAAAGAGATGAACATATTTACTGAGAGAAAGATCGCCTCTTTAAAAAAGTCCTGCAAAAACTGGGTTTCTACATGCCTTACCCTGAAACTAGACTGATATCTATCACCATGCACTAAACTAAGTCAAAATAGATCAAAAATGTAAATATTAAAGTGGGCCTCATATCTACTGGAAGGAAAATTAAGTAGAAATCTTGGAAGACAGAGGAGGCAGAGAATTTATGAATAAAATCCAGACCTCATGGGAAATACTGTCAACCATTACCTACTGGAACCTCTCAATAACATAATTTTGCAGATTAACTATTTAGCTTAGTTAGACTGTGTTTATGCGCTAGTGTCTGATAGAGACTTGATTGGTGTTTGTTCCTGTTTTAATACTAAAGTGTGAAAAACTGAAAAGAAAAACCCTCTAGTAGGTTTTATTTTACTACCTTTTGGCATTGTCATGTCCTACAAACATGTCCTACAAACATGTCCTACAAACATCATTTACAGTAAGTTAAGAATTGCAGTTTAAAGGTTTAAAAAATCTTGGAATTGGGTCAGGGATGCAGTTCAGGCGCTCAGTCCCTTCCTGGGAAATGTGAATCCAAAAATCTTGGAATTAGGAAATCCTTTACCATCAACCTGTCTATGACTGTCTATATGAAGGAGTTTCTCTCAGACACTGTACACTTACAATAGATCTGGATCTTATACAATCAGATAATCTCTTTTCATAACTGGTGTTTTTATCTCATTCACATTTAAAGTGATTATTGATATGGTTGGATTAAAATTTATAATATCGATTGCTTTGTTTTATTTATTCATTGATGCTTGGTATCATTTATTTGAACTCTTCTCTGAACAGAATACTGGAAAACGAGGATTTATGTCCAGCTTTTCTCAGTTAGCACGACACTATCAAGTTAACCTTAGCCACAGCATGGGCCATTGCTTAATTCTTGTTTCACAGTGGTTTTCTATTTAATGAATATTTTGCAGTTTATTTACCCATTCAGTGTTTGATTGATATTTGGGTTATTTCAATATGTTTCTAGTGACAAGGATATTGTTATATATTTTTAAATACCTTGAAACAATACTTGTCATTTCTTTTTAATTTACAGCAGTGACACTGTGAATCGTACGGCAACTCTGTATTTAACTTTTTGTAGAATTACACTTTTATTTGTCAAAGTAGGTGTACTATTTTATAATTCTCCAATAATAAAGGCTACATTTCTCTAAGTATTTGCCAATTGTTATTCCTCACCTTTCATATTAACATATTTACAGTAGTTATTGTGATTTTTATTATGTTTCCTTAAACTATTAATGATTTTTTAAAAAATGTATGTATTTGGTACAGAGTCTCACTGTGCAGCTCAGACTCATAGTGGTCCTGCTATTTTCAGCCTCTCCAGCGTTGGCATCACAGGCATGCACCACCCAGCCCAGATGTCACCTACTCAGCGAGCCAAAGGCAGGGTGGTATGGTATGTGGTACCAGGGATACGATATTTAGTATTTGATAATTTTTTTCATTGCCTATTTATGTTTCCTTTTTGAGAAATGCTTATGTATACTCATAGACCAATTTTGAGTTGGTATTTCTGATTGTTGATAATTTTTAAAGGTTTTTTCTGGAAACAAGCCTTTTATGTATGTGATTGGTGAACATTTTCTCTCAGTTTTGGGAGTATTTATTTATTTATTTATAATGATGCTGAGAACCAAACCCAGGGCTTGCAAAGTGCTACGCATTCTACCTGTGAGCCAAATCCCCAGCCCTTTATATTTTATATTTATTTAAAAAAGCTTTTTAAATTTGATGGGTACAATTTATCCCTTATTATTCCTCATTGCTTTGTTCTGGGTTTTACTTACAAGAAATTGTTGTCTAACCCAGTATCAGAGAACTTCACTACTATTTTGTTTTCTGTGAGTTTTATAATGTTAGCTTTACCATTCAGGTCTACAATCTACTTTGAGTTATTCATTGTACATGACATGAATGTTTTTCCAACTTTATCATAGCATACAAGGGTATTTTGCTATGAAGCATGATATTTTTAAAGAAGTATCCTTGTCCACTGAGTTGTTTTGATAACAATTAAGCTACTGTAAATGAAAAGGTTTTGCTTCTGTATTTTAAAATTTATATCATTAACCAATGCACTTATGTTTATGCCAGTATCGTATTTACTGTAGCGTTGTAGTAACATACATTATTATTTTTAGAAGTTCAATGAGGAAAATTTTCACATGGAAAACATCATCTTCGGCCATAGAGATAGCTCAGTGGTGTAAATGCAGGACCCTGGCTCCATCCCAACAGCTGCCCTGGGCATGCAGAGCTGGCCACCAAGAACAGGCATGATGGCGCACTTCTATAATCCCAACGCTGGGGAAGCTAAACCTGAGGATGACTATGGCTGAGCTGCACAGTGAGACCCTGTACCAAATGCATAAAATCAAAACAAAACAAAATGTATCCTCTCAAAGACAGCTGATGTTCAATGTCATATGATTCTTCATTATGTCAAATACAAAATGTATGATTTGTTTTGATACCTTGTTTTCTTTTACACCCGGAATGTGAAGCCTAACTTATTACACACATTCAGTAACTTCACAGGACATTTGAATTCTTTTTTTTAAATTTGCCGTATTTTAGCAGGCTAGCAATTGCACATGGAAATAATTTAATATTCAAACTTTATGCAAATTTCACACAAGTGTTTCTCTGTCATCATGAGAAAATATGATTTCACATAATTCAAATTCAAATTAATTAATTTTATTACTATGAATGAAATATTTTATTTGAACTAGAGGATGAATAGCATAGGAATAAAATTAACAGTCTGCAAAATGTACACTAATTTCAGAAATGAATTGAGAAGTACACTAATCAATTATAGTAGCTAGTAGCTTACTTCCATTTACAACCAATATGTCTAATACTTTATTTATTATAGCATTGATAATGTGAGGTCCTACATACAGAATATGTGTCTGGATAGAAAGGATATATACTTTGATATAGGCATATATATAATATATAATTGAATATGAACTGATTAAATACATAAATATTATACAGGTAAGAAAAGAGATTGCTACACCATGTGAATGAGTCAGTAAAGAGTAAAAGAAGTTAAGTTTAAATTCATGGAAGATAAGTAGGGCTAGCATAGGGAAATCTGGAAATACTGCTGTGACATGAACTTTCTTTCTTTCTTTCTTTCTTTCTTTCTTTCTTTCTTTCTTTCTTTCTTTCTTTCTTTCTTTCTTTCTTTCTTTCCTCCTCCTCTGCCTCCTCTTCCTCCTCCCCTTCCTTCCTTCCTTCCTTCCTTCCTTCCTTCCTTCCTTCCTTCCTTCCTTCCTTCCTTCCTTCCTTCCTTCCTTGCTTCCTTCCATCTTTTCTGTATTTAAAATAGGGTGTACAGGGTCTACAGTCTCACTACATAGATCATACTCAGAGTGGTTCTCCTGTTTCTGCCTCCCAAGTGCGGGGAATCACAGCGCACACCACCACGCTGAGCCTCAATCACTGTCTCAGCACACCTCGGAGGTGGGCAGGCACAGCACACCAGGGATCAGACCCCTACCCTGTACTCTGCCTAAGCAGGCACTTTAATTGGCTGACCTATCAGGCCAGCCCCTTAAATTTTCTATCTTGCTGCAGTTATAAGAAATTGTTCTACTCTTGGAATTTTATTCTAATACTGAAAGCTTAGTGGTAGTTGTGAAAGTTTAGGTTATGAGAAAAAGCTCATGTTATGAAAAACAGTTGAATATTGAGTAAGAAACATTTTAGATGTTAAGATAATGTATTATACAACATTGTTCTTGTAACAAATACTTACTTGTAATTTTGAATCTTCAACATGCCATTTTTTAGTGTATAAAAATCAATTTTTATGCTTATAATTTTGTGTTATGTACTTTTTAAAATTTTGTACTTTTATTATTTTTAAAGAAAACAAAATAGTGATAGAAGAAAACAGCATTATACATGATACAACATTTCACTAAACAAAGTAATAGGAATCCAACAGTGGTTGCTGTATTACATGATGCTATGTGCAAATTAGTTTTTCAGATTACCGGATATAAATGAACAAGTTTTGTTTTCTTAAAAACCAATAACTAAGAAATAAAATAACTAGACAGTAAGTATTTGTTATAAGAACAATGTGTACAATATAATCCTACCAAGGGAAAAGTGTATATTTTGCATATATTCACTGCAAACTATGGCACAAAATTTGACAGTGATTATCCCTGTTTTTAGAAAATGTGGTAGTCTCTAGGTTTCTTTCTTAGTTTCTTTATGTCTGCTTTGTTTACATTTAGTTCCACCCTGATTTGTGTTATACGTACTTTTTATATTAAGAGAACATTATTTGAAACACTGTCTAAATACCACTTGGTAATACTGTTTTTCCATTTTTGTATTTTTCCACATCTTTAATCTTTCTGTTTGTACTTGTAAATTGTAAACACTGATACTGGAATAAGTAATATATACTTTATTTCATCTCCTTTGTTCAATTGTTTGAACTTTTTCTCTTCATTTCTTTACATTTCTTTCTTCCAATTTTACATACATATATCTGGGAATATGAATGACTGGTTGGAAGACACAACAAATACTGTGAAATTCATATTACTTTGTTAAGTGAAATTCTGTATCACTTGCAATTTTTCTGTTTTAATTGCAATTTGTACTCTCTTTAAAAAAAAATAAACACAGATTCTGTGGGCAAAAAAGAAAGACAATATAAACACATATTGTGTTTGTTGAAGTTGGGAAATTCAGGCCTTCTGGTTGTCCTAAACAGGCTTATTTTCTATACATTGCTGTGCACAATTATTGAAAGTTTCTGATTATATTTGGGAGCTGTAAGATTTCTTTTTGATGCTATTGTTTTTAATAATATGGAAGATTCACTCATATCTAAGATCAGTATTACTATTTAATCCTTTACTCACATCCTGAGCTAAATATTGAGAAGAGTGGACTATTAGATGGCTGTGGGTTTATTCTCCTTTTTGGTCATTCAGAAGTTTAAGAATGAAAACTATAGCCTTAGTAAAATCTAATCCAGTAATTTCCACATACTTTCTCTTCTAGGTCAGAGTATATAATGTGCATATTCATAATTTCCCTTGTATTATGTAAGAATCTATCCCAATTTAATTTAAAAAGAATTCAGTCCAATTTAGTTGAATACCATTCCTCAGTGAACAAAAGCAGAATTGTATTGATACATATGTTTGGAAGAAAGAAATTTTCTACAAAAAGTCTGATGTTTTAAAATTTCAAAAGTTGTAAACAATGGAATTAATAACTGGCAGTTAATAATAAAATACTTTTTTCTGCAAAATGTGTAAATACTGTCACAAGGAAGAAAATCACAGCACTTAATCCCATGTTTATTCTGTTAAAACCATATATCTTGGGAAAATAAACTATTATCAGAAAGGAAAATATTTTGCTTTGAAAATAAATTTCTTTATGGGCTTGAATTGAATATGATGTTCCAGTGAAATTAGTAAACACTGAACAGCAATGGTGAGGAAAAAGCCACTGAGATTCTAAGGAAAATGATCTTCTATTCTCCATTTCTGTATCTAAATGTTATCTGCTCCAGGTATCAGAGAGAGGCTGTCAGTCAGTTCTATTGCTGGTGTGGATGAGTAGATGGTATAGTTTAATTTTATTATGGAAATTGATTTGCATCTTTTATATTTCTTGATTGAAATCTTTCCAGGTAACGGCATTGAAGAATACTTATAAAACTGCCATGACTTGGGTAATAACTATTATTATGATCAAATTTAATAAAAAAACTTGCCTGCAATATGGGAACTATGAATAATTCATGTAAATTGTTGCTTAAAATGTAATAGAGAGGAAAAGACTTGTAGAAAAAATTCTTAATGTATCTAGACAGGGATGGTAATTGGTTTTTGCAAATAATGAATACTTCATGTACAAGCCAAGACTAACAAGGATAAAGGAGAAGATTCCACACAAAGACTTTCATTCCACATATCTGATATTTTCAGGTAAGTAGGGTAAATAATTTTAAAGACAGAACTGTAAGAAAACACATACCCCTAAAATTATATTTAAAATATAATCCTTTTAAATGAAAAATGGAAGATTATTTAAAACAAGTATATATTTTATATTTGCAGATGATCTATAAAAAATAACCTTGAATCCTGTGCAAAAGTTTAGTATTTTCCTCTCTATATTATTTATCAGTTTCAAAAGTCTATCAATGAATTTTAAAAATTTACATAATATCAACACCAGAAACATTGTTTCTTATGTTTTAAAAGATTTAATTCATTTGGTATATAGGATTTTTGCAAGCATAGTTTTGTCTCATGTTTGGCTTTTGTTTTAATTGAACTTTATGTTTTAAACTTAATCTCTTTGCTCCCTGCTTTTATTGGAAATCATCTGGTAGAAAAATATCGCAATAGCAGAGAAATGTTGAAATATATATAATTAGGCAAAGATTTTAATTGTAAAAATGATAATTCCATAGTTATGCTGAGAGATGTCAAGCCTAAAATTAAAATCTTGTTCCTACATCAAGTTCTTCATGGTTACAGCTGTTTAGCTCTTAAGCAATTTAAAAAGATACATTTAATTTTCAATATATAGTTTAATTATTATGCATTAAGAATATCAAGGAATGAAGAGGTTAGTTTAATTATGTCAGTGTAGTTATGATGACTGGTTGCCCTGGAATGACATGTTTTATATACATTGGTAGGCATAATTATTAGATGTCACCTTTTATACATAAATTAGATTTGGTTGGAAAATAAATTATATCATTCTGTGTATATAGTCAGTAATTAGCATGGTGATTATGGACACTCTATCCAGTAAGTAGTTCTAATTTTTTCAGAATTGCTACTAAGTTTTCCCCCATTTACATTAGACAATTAGGCACAGAATGTATTTTTAGATTCTTTTTGACACTAAGACAAAGAAACAAACAACTAATTAAAAGAACTAAGACATTTCAAATGCAGTATACTGTATATTCTATTGCTCATGAAAATGAGAATATTTTCTTAGTTTACTAATATAATGTGGCAAATATTCAATGACTATTTATTTATTTATTTATTTATTTTTGGTGGATCTGGGGGTTGAGCCCAGGCCCTTGCACTTTCCAGGCAAGCAGTTATTCTACTGAACCATCTCCCCGGCCCCTTCAATGGTAATTTAACTCATTGTGTTTCAGTAGTACACCCGTGACTTCAGAGTAGATGGGCAGAGAGAACGATTTTATTATAGGTAGAATGTATTACTACATATATACACCTTAGAGTGAGGTGAGGGTACAAAATACCAGCAATGTCATGTAGGATGTTTGTGATGCACATGACATGTGACTAGAATAATTCTAATATCATTTGAAAATTACTTGTCCATATTCATAGCAATTTAAGATTCACCCCTTTCAAATAATTTATAATATTTAGAATTTTTTATTTCTCTTTACATGGCGCAAAAGTTATCTTTTAATATTACATAATAGCCCACAATTCTACTAATATAATTTTACTTGTTAAAGTATCTTAATGACTGTAGAGATCACATAGACAACTTTCTGAGGAAAGGAAATAGAGGTTGTGGTCATCTCGGCTATGTACTTTTTCTTTGCAATTCATGGTATCTTCAAAGATTTTAGTATGTAAGTGCAAATAAATAAAACAACATTAAATTTTGTTCCAACTAGAAATGAGCATTCAGATGTACTTAAATTAATAATTTGTAGTTCAAATTAGATTAGTAACCTTTCAGCTCCTCTTTCACTGAAGTATTTTCCTTGATTATTAGGTAAGAAGTATAGGTGAGGAGCTGGAAGATGGTTCAGTGGAATAAGCGCTTCTCTGGCTAGCGCAAAGGCCTCAGTTCAATCCCTGGTTCCACAAATAAAATAAAAACAAGACGTTAAAAATAGAATTCTTATTAAATTAAAAATAATAATTTGAAGTTAAAACAAAAAATCTTCAAAAGGGGAAAAAATCTATTTGGGTCATTAACAATGATCTACTTAATGATATTATGTAATAAAGATAAGAAGAATATTCTTATGTGTATATATTATATGAACATCTCTTCCATTGAAGTAAATTTTACAGATTTCAGCATATGAAATTTTCTATTTTAATATATTATATATATATGTATTAGACATATATATGTATATTATATTCTACATGTTTTTTGTAACATGTATTTAAGAATCCTTCGTCCATCTCTTTTCAAATCTCATATTTTGAACATGGAAGTATATGTGTATAATAAGAGATATTGGAAAAGCATAGTTGATAAAGTTAAAATTATTTTAAGAAACATTGTAAAATCCCATAAAACTTAATTAAACCTAATCATGTGTTGAAATGGAAATGAAATCACAGTCATAATTGATTTACCAGAAAAGTTTCCTTAAGCAGACACAATACATAAAAATAGATATTCCCTTACTTTGTCATATGAATAAATATCCTTATGTTTATGAATAAATACCTTTACAATAATAAGCTCCAATAAATACTTTTATGGAGCAATCTGAGCATGAGAAATGTAAACAATGGCTATCATTTGAATAATAGCTATTTGTACATACACAATAAATATAATCTTATTGGCTTTCTTAGAAGATGCTAAGAAAATAGTTCAGTTTTGAAGTCCTGAGCAATCTAACACTTATTTTTTCTTTTGATACACACCATATCTATGTTAGCCTAATAATTCATAAGGAAAATATACTTTGCATAAATAATTCACCCAATAAATTATAAGTGTATTACAATGAAATATAACTATATTTCCAAACCAAGATTAATTAATTAATTTATTTTTTATTTTATTGAAGTACAAATATCAATCAGACAGTTTCAAGACACCTTAACAAGACAGATTCGATAAATTAATACATGCAAACTGTTTTCATAATGTTTTGGTATCGTACAAGGTGCCTACATGATATTATATTTAAAGATATTATTTTAGCAGATATCTCTTATCAGTGAATTAAGAGTGTAGCTTCTTACTTATCTTATTTTTTATACCTGAATTATATCAAAAATTCAATAATTATTTTCCTAGTGGATGACCATAGTACTAGAAGCCGACATAAAAATATGGAACGCTTCACGGATTTGTGTGTCATCCTTGCGCAGGGGCCACGCTACTCTTCTCTGTATCGTTCCAACTTTAGTATATTTGCTGCCGAAGCGAGCAAAGATTAATTAATTTATGTACATGTATAGTTGTTTTCAATGAATTTGAATAGAGTTAACCTTAAAGACTCAGCTATTATAGATTGCTAATGAATGTACATCGCAATTACTATGCAGAATTATTTCTAAAGTTCAAAACAGTTTCTAGATTTAAATGATGATTTCTATCAACATCCAAAAACTATTGAGTAATGTTATTAAATACCAGATGAAAAGCAGTAAACAAACTGAACTGAAACTATCAAGACAAACAACAATTTTTTTCAATTTGTTCAAAAAATTCAAAAGAAGGAAAAGATAAACATAAAAAAGCAGGCAATACACTGGTTATTTCTAACATATTAACTTTGTATCCTTTGTTTAAAAGAGTCAACTGTTAAACTATATTAGACAACTGAACCTGAAATCTCACCGCATGTTTTATATTGGTAAGGACTGAGTATTAACTTCTTTGGCTTATTATTAATACTACTTTGGCTTATTATTAATACTGAAAAACTGCTTATTTTCAGAGATGAGCATGAAATATATACAAAGATGATAGTATCTGATTTTGTATCTTCAATGTGAGATGTGATGCAGTGTTAGGGATACAGAGAAGAAATTTGTGCATTTTTATTTATTGAATCTAGCTGATATAGTCTGTTATTGTTTCTCATCCTGTCACTACATATGTGTGTATACATGCATACATACATATTCACATATTGTATATATTTATTATAAATATTTTATTTATTTTATACACATATATGTATGTGTCATACATATTTGTATGGAATATATACACACACTTCTCTATATTATTTCTAGCTTCTATAAATTTGTTTCCTAGGTGATTTTCTTTAATGTAAAATATACTTTGTGCTATTGAGATTGCTTAGAGTAATACCTGTTTTTATCAATTTATTCTAAACTTAATAATGGTTTCTATTTAAATATGAATGCTGCTTTTCTAGGATTATACAGTTTTATCTCTTGATGCTACTAATTCAAATTCACAAGAAATATATAAAGTACATTTTATTTAAAATAATGACACATAATTTTCTCCAACTGGTTTATGTCTAAAACCTTTGAATGATATAGTATTTCATTGACCAGATTTATAGTATTTGAACAGAATACTCTGCTAGTTGTTTCAAAACACCAATTATATCCTTTTATCCCTCATAAATTACATTTTAAATCCTACAGATGATACAGTTCAGTGAACACCAGTGTTGAATTTTGAAAATCTTTTCATTCTCTACATTATTCCGTTCAGGGAATAATGAGAGCAGCTAAACATTTGAAGCAACAGTAACTCAATTGTTTGGGTGACTTGGGTGGATGTGCTATTTCATCTAGAATGACCTGGAATGACAGAGTTATTTTCTGATGAAAGAACTGAGTGTTAATCTTGAAAGCCAGCCTTTACCTACTCATTTCAGTATTATGTATATTTTTAGTTTAAGAAGTGATTCATCTGGTAAAATAAAGAATAATAATGAATCTGTGCTAAGTATGATTTTGATGAGAGTCCTTCCTAAACTTCAGTGTATTAATCATACATGCACAAAATATGTGTTACATTAATATGCTTGCTATAATCAGTTTCTATGGCAACCAAGAAGATGGAAGATGCTATTGATTCATTAGACATGGTGTCCTAGGTTATGACCAATGTATTAGATAAAATTATTACATTAAAATAACAGGCAATAGTAACTATAGAATAAGCAATAACAGTTCACTACTCAAAATATTCCTCTTTTATAGTATGTTATCATATTTAAATGATCTTTCTCATAATAATTGGGGAAGATTATATTGAAGAGCAAATCAAAACTTCATGTTAATTATGCTCTGAAATATAGTTGTTGTTAAATTTTGAGGAACCAGATTTATTTTTACCTGATATATAATGGAAAATGTAAATATTCCTGAAACTATGTTGAAAATCATCATGCCTTTCAGATAATGCAGAAACTTAAGATAAGTTACACTGCTGACAATGATCTATTATTTTCTCAAATATGTAACTTCTCTGTCATAGGCAGTTTCTCAATTTTAAAATATTGTTAGCTACAAGAAAATTGTGCTTGTTTTATGTTTTTTTCTCTTTGTTTCTGTGCTTTCTTTTATGTACTTAGTACAGGGGCTATAGGGTCTACAGGGTCTAACCATAAGCTTGGACTCTTAGTGATTCTCTTGTTTTCAGCCTCCCAAGCTCTGGGATTACACACCATCATGCCCAGTCTCAACTGCCCTCTCAGTGTAGCCTGGTGGCAGGGCCAACATGGCATGCCAGGGATCAAAGCACCCTAACCCCCAAGCTCCTACCCCCTGCCACTGAGCTCTGCCTAAGCAGATGCTTTAGTCTGCTGAGGTATCTGGCCAGCCCTTGTTTCTGTGCTTTTTTCTTTTGTATTTTTAGGGAAGGGTCTAAGGGTGTTCAGGGTCTCACTACTAGATTAGCCTTGTAGTGATCCACCTGTTTACAGCCTCTCAAGAGCTGGGATTACAGGTGCATGCTACCATGCCCATTCTCAATCGCTGTTTCAGCACACTCCAGGTGCAGGACCTGCACAGCAGGCCTGGAGATCAAACCTTGGGCTCTTATGCCTGCTTGCATAATCTGCTGAACTATTTGGGTGGCCCTGTTTCTGGGCTTTTGATGCCTTGCCCAAGTAATGATCAAGACAAGTGTCTTGAGGATTTTCTCTGGTATTTGTCTAGCTTTACTATTTTATGTGCTAGTCTGTATGTAGTTTATTTTAAGTTGATGTTTTTCTGTAGGATACAGAGTCTTGCTTTTTTTCTGTTATGTATGGTTATGCAAATTTGTCAACATCTTTGCTTGGTCATTGTGTATTCTTGCTCATCAGATTTCTATGCACTGCTTAATTTCTGGATTTGTACTCCGTTCTACAGTTCTATGTGTGTTGGTACAAGAGTGCCAAGTTGTTTTTGTTACTATAGCTTTGCAACAGATTTTGAAATTGAGAGATGTCTTACATCCAGATTTGATCATCTTTCTCAATATTGCTTTGACAATTTGAGATTTTCATGGGAATTTAAAAATAGTTTTTCTATATCTTTACAGTATTTTCCACTTGTATTTTGGTAGAAATTTAACTGAATCTGTGTAATTTTGGGTGAATGATATGAAGTCTTTCAACACAAGAAAATGGAATGTCTTTCCATTTACTCATGTATTTGTTTTTTTATCTGTGTCAAGTAGTATGGAGCATAAACATTTTTCACTTTGCTACATTTATTCTGATATATTTTATTTTATTTCTGAATCTCAAAGAAATGTGGTTTAAGAAATTGTCTAGAATCTTTTGTTATTTCTATGACAGAACAAATGATGTTTTGATTTTTTTATCTTGCAAAAATGGGTGGTTAATTTCCACATGCTAATTAACTTTCTAGTATTCTGTTTATAATTTTAGTTTTATTTCACTTTGGTCTCAAAAATATTTGATATGATTTCTATATATTAAATTTGTTGTTAATTGTTTTGTAACCTAAAATGTGATAGGCCCTCATGACTGTTCCCTGTGCACTTAAGAAGGGTGAATATTGTGCTTTTACTGGGTAAGATATTTTGTACCTATCTCTAGTATTGATTGAGTCCAGTGTATCCTGTTAATATTCACTAAGTTACAGATATTTTCTTTGTATATCCATTATTAAATAGGTATTGAATTTTTGCTATTTTTATATTGTTCCTAAGTACTACCTCAAATTATGTCAAAATTTGGTTCACATATTATATGGTATGTTGTTAGATACAGAATATCTTTATCCATTTGCTTGTTTTCAGCCTATCTCTGCATTTAAATATAATGCTCTGGAAACCTGGTGCATTTTATGGAAGCTGCATATATATGTCAAGGGAAAAATACAAATTGCACTCTGGAAGGCATGTGGGAGATGGAGCATTTATGTCCCACCACCTTGGGGCTTGGGAAATGGGAGGATTACAAGAACACAGTAATGGGAAATCTGTCCTTCCAGGCCCCACTATTTCTCATCTTTCTCTGAGCACCAAGTTCACTATTAAGCCACTGAAGGTAATAGATATTTCTTGGAGTTAATCCCTGAAATTGGTCAAAATTATACTTCCCTGCTAGTTTTTATTTGGACATCCTTATCTAACCCACAGTCCCTAAAGACAATTCCTTTAGGAGTCATGTTGCAAAATTTGGTAATCATAGCTATTGTCACAGGGAACATGTAATTGAGGAGTGTTTTCATTCAAAACTCATGCAAATAATCATTGAGCAAAATCAATTGTAAATTTATCTAAAGGGATTCTTCAAGTGGGTAGTGAGTTGCCTTTTCTATTAAATGAATAGTTTTTTGAGGATCAGGGAGATGGCTCAATGGAATAAACTCTTCCCTGGCAAGTGCAAAGGCCTGAGTTCAATCCCCAGTTCCGCCAAAAAAGAAAAAAAATTCTTATTGAATAATTGTGAATTAACTGTAAATGCTGGTAACACAGAAAGTACAAAACAACACTATTTCTATATTCATAAGAATATTTAACATTTTTGAATATTTCAGAATATTGCAGTTTTAGTGTTTTTATCCCTATATTGTATAGTTTTGTAAAATCTACTGCTTAGTAAATCATTTATGGTAAACAAATTTCACATCTATGTTCAGTTTACACCTCATCTGGACAAAACCGGAGTGTAATATAAGATGAAGTAAAACGAGTTTGAATGCTTTCAAAAAGAAATTCTGAAGTGAACTTCTTATAGTTAACCTGTGGTTGGGTTTTGGTTTTAAATCCAGTTTATCACTAAA
This sequence comes from Ctenomys sociabilis, assembly GCA_004027165.1. NCBI lineage: Eukaryota > Metazoa > Chordata > Mammalia > Rodentia > Ctenomyidae > Ctenomys > Ctenomys sociabilis. The sequence continues at coordinate 22,252 of PVKA01022580.1, read as the reverse complement.
TGTCTCCATTCAATAGTTCAATTCATTTATATTTATGTCAGTATTAATTGGTAAGGAGTTATTGTTTTGAAGTACAAATTGTGTCTATTTGTCAGGCAGTACTCTCGGATAGAAGAGTTATTTTCCTCCTATTTTCATTGAACATTTCAGTCCATTCTCTTCTACCATATAAGGCTTCTTCTGAGAACATTGCTGCTATACTGGTGGGCTCCACTGTCCATGTTACCACCTATTCCTTGCTGATTTCAAAATTCTCTTTAACTTTTGTCAGCTTGAATATCTTCTATTATGATTATTTCTTTACTTTAACTTAAGTAGAACTCTGCATTAAAATTGAAATGTACAATTTTTAATAACTTTAACACTGTGGTTTTAAATTTAAATCTTTTTGACAGAAAATACAGTTTATATGAGCCTAATATTTCAGTTATTTTAGTATTTATCTTATTGAATACGTGTTGCTTCCATAAATCTATGCTTTAAAATGATATTTTCAATGTTGATTCAATATTTGATGCTCATTAGATGAATGCTAATAATTGACTTTCAAATCATTTCAATATTTATGATTTATAAATTATGAAAATATGTTACTTCTCTCTTTGTAATCATCTCTTCATGCCTGTTAAATTTTATTCTATGTCTGTTTTAGATATATGAAGTAGGTTTCTTTTATTAGAGCTGTACAAAATTAGAACTGCACAATGCTGATTGTGAGTTAAAAGTTTTTTTGAGTTAAAATTTTATATATGTAAAAAAGTGTACTTTTCTTGTATACAAATTTCACTTATTCTTTTTGTTTAGTAATATTATTTAATTCACTGTATTTTGGCATGTGTAGTAATAGTAGCATGATCCTTTCAGATTTTTAAATATAGGAATCTTACCTCAGTGCATATAGCTTACCATATATTCATACTCATGTTTATATATATATAGTTTATAATAGATAAATTTTGGAAACAGCCCACATATGGATAAAGAAAATATGATATTGTATGCAGTGGAGTACTACTCTGCTGTAAAGGATAATCCTGACACGTTTTTAGGTAAATGGATACACCTTGAGATTATAATTTTAAGTGAAAAAATCATAAACACTGTTTAAATATAGTACCATTTTTCTTGTGTGAAAAGGATAACAGAAACAAAATGAAGGCTCGGTATAGGAAATAGGAAAATATGTTCAACCAGGAAGTCGGTCAAGAGAGGAGGGGAGGAGATGGGAAATAAATGAGAATTAAAAAAGAAACAAAGGAAAAATTGGATTTTTAAATGGAGGGGAGAAAGATTGGAATCACATGAGAGGAACAGGAAAAAAAAGACATGGCATAGAATGTGCATTTCCTACAGTGAATGTGATCATTAGTTAAGGAGATGCATGCTAACAAAAGATGGGTGAAAGACGCTACAAATAAGTCTTTTAGAAAAGGCTAAAAAGTAATTACTACTTAGTTTAGTTGCATTTTGTAGATAGTTGATTCTGTTAAGGATTGGCTAAATTGCCTTAAATTTCTAGTATTACAATAATTAACATCTTTATACTTTTCTTCATTTTTTTATTTCATGTTTTTTCTATTAAATTATTTTTTAAAAAACAAATTTGTTTGTATTGGGTTGGGATCAGTTGTGGGCAGATTCTCTGCTTAAATATATATTTAAAGTGTTCTTTTTATAATTTAAACGTGATTTTACCGTGCTGAAGATATTATTCATTGTCTTATTCATTCCAATTTTAAGGTGGAGCTTTGCATCTTATCTCATTAAGTTGAAAGTAATCTGGACTTTTAGGGACCTCTTTTCCTGACCATTTTGAGTGGTTTTTCTTTTGTTTGTTTATTTTTGGTCTTTTATTCAAAGACTTTGTATCTTTACATGAAAAATGAAAAATATATTTATATATGCACGCTAAAGAGAAAGAAATAACAAAATAATAATACAGTGTTTCAATAAGAGATAATAGAATAACAAGGGTTAATATATTCTCTAGGATCCACCCCAGCCCTGCCGGGTGAGTGCGTGGGAGAACTTCCAGCCTCCAAAGGTATCTCTGGTGAGAGCCCTCCAAAGTCCCTGCCCCTAAGACCTCTGAGTGAATGTGAACTTCTGAGACTCTCTCTGCCTCTATCCACCCCAGCTAGCCCGGTGAGTGTGCAGGAAAACTTCAGGCTTCCCCATGTGCCACCTGCGAGACCCCTCCAGGGCAAAACTCAGGCACCTACATGAGTGAGACTCTCTACTGCTCCCTGTGACTCCTGAAACCCTCTAGAGCCCCTGCCCTCAAGTGCGCTGAGCAACTGAGAACTTTTACAAGTTTCTCAGCCCCCGATCCAGCCCAGCATGGCCCGGTGTGTGTGAGAGCTTCTGTGCTCTGTGGTAATCCGTGGGCCAAGGGCAAAACAGAGGGGCACCATAGGCTCACTGTTGTGCCAGAGGGGCACAACAGGTTCCCTTCCAAGGGCTGCAGCAAAAAAGAGCTGAACACAACAGTTACACCATGGCCAGGCATAACTGGATAAACTCAAAATTAATAGATCTGAACCTGAATCTTGTTAGGTGCTAAGATTATAACTGCACCAAAGCTCTACTACAAAGGTGAGAGGCCAGTGCTATACAAAATGACAAAGACAAGGAGAAAAATGTAATCTCAGGCATCCAGTCCACCCATGACAAGTTCAAAGGATACTAACTCAGCTGAAATGAATGAATTAACAGAGTCAGAAGCAAAAAAACAACAGCAGAAAGGTACAGAGGAACTCAGGCCAGCATTAATGCCTGAAATAAAAAGAAAAAAGACATTTCTGAATACATAGCATCTGAATTAAAGAATCTAATTCAAAAGCATATGGGCAAAAAACAATGCCCACCCAGAACAAGTGCAGAGAACATTAGTTCACCTGAAAGGTATGAATTAAGAGTGTCTCAAGCAAAGAAACAACAGCAAGAAGGTAAAGAGGAATTCAGTGCAGAGATAATTTCTGAAATAAAAAAGATCTCTGAAATCATATCATCTGTAGTAAAGAATTAAATATGGACATATATAAAGGAAACAAAATTTTGAAAAAAATATCTGCAGTAAAAGAATTAATAGCCTCCTCTAAAGAAGACATTGATAAAGAAAAATAGAGATGAAAAAAATGATGGATTCATTGAATGAGCAATACATGAGTGAAATTGACCACATGAAGCAGAGTCAAAGAGATATAGAATAATTTAGAAGCTCAATCACAGGGCTGCAGAACCACTGAAGATAAAGCAAAGACAGAGTTTCAGACCTTGAAGATGCTGGTGCAGCTAGTGAAAAGGTCAGAAAGGATCTCTTAAAAACATCTAGGATGCAGAAAAAAATAATCCATCACTTGCAAGATGATGCCAAGATGAACAATGTGAGACTAATAGGCATCAATGAGAAAGAAGGAGTCATTATGAATGATATACAAAGAATATGGATGGAAGTAATACAGGAAAACATTCCAAATATGAGGAAAGATTATGACATTCAGGTAATCAAAGCACACAGAACGCCAAATCACTTCAACCCAATTTAAAAAAACAAACAAACAAACAACAACAACAAAAAAAACCACCGAGAAATATAATAGTCAAAATCCCAGAATTACAACACAAGAATAATATACTGAAAGCTGCTAGAGAGAAGAAGCAGATCACCTTCTAAGGAAAACCCATCAGAAATACAGCTGACTTCTCTTCACAAACCATGAATGCAAAAAAGCATGGAGGAGAGTAATTCAAGTCCTGTATGAAAACAAATTCCAGCCCAGACTACTATACCCTACAAAATTCCCTTTCAAGTGTGATGGAGAAGTGAAATATTTCCACGAAAAAGAACAACTAAAGAAATTCATGATAATGAAGCCATTCTACACAGGCTACTGAAAGATATTCTAGAGAGGGATCACAATGACCAGAACTCCATGAACGGGAACAAAAGGAAACCACTAAATAGGGGAAATGATTAAACGTGACACAAAGGAATAAACAACAGGAGTTTGATAACATGTCAATCATAAGTCAACACATCTCAATTACAACCATCAATGTAAATGAACTCAATTCACCAATGAAGAGAAATAGATTGGCACAATGGATTAGGAAACAAAACCCAGCAATATGCTATATGCAAGAAACATACTTAACTCAAAAAAAAATTCATAAGTTTAAAGTCAAAAGATAGAAAACAATACTAAATGCCTCAGCATCTCAGAAAAAAACAGGGGTACCAGTTCTCTTCTCAGACAGTCTCAACTTCAATCCAGGAAGGATCAAATAAAATAAAGAAGGTCACTATATATTTGTTAGTGGAAAATTCAAAAGGAAGAGGTAACACTCACAAATATGTATGCACCAATCACAAGAGCACCCAGCTATAGAAGACAAATCTTAATGTACATGAAAAATATAATATCAAAGACCACAATCTTAACAGGAGACCTTACCCCCTTATCTCAAACAGATAGGTCGACCAGAGAAAAAATTAGTGAATGAGCAGTAGAACTGATCCAGACTTGGAACAAATGGATTTAGTGGACATATACAGAGTGTTCCAACCAACCAGAGCTGAAGAGCTGAATACACATTTTTTTAAGCTGCACATGGGTCGTTTTCTAAAATAGACCACATACTAGTTCATAGGTCATGCTTAAGAATACGCAAGAAAACAGAAATTAGTCCATGCATATTATCAGTCCACAGTGCAATGAAACCGGAAATAAAAGACAAAAGAAACCAGAAAAACCCACTAAATTAATGGAAATTAAACAACACCCTACTCAGTGGTCAATGGCTCACAGATAAACTTAAACAAGAAACTCAACAATATCTACAATTCAATGAAAATTCAACCCAAACTTATTGGAATTAATGGGATGCGATGAGAGCAGTTCTCAGAAGGGAAATCATAGCTATGAACTCACACATTAGGAAAACATAACAGGAACAAATAAACACCCGAGTGTTGCACCTCCAACATCTAGAAAAAGAAGAATAAACCAAACACAGGACCTAAATACAGGAAGAAATCGTGAAGATTAGAGAAGAAATTAATTTAACTGAGATGAATAAAACAGTTCAAAGAATCAATGAATCAAAAACTTGTTCTTTGAAAGACTAAATAATTCAAACAGCTATCCTCATCAAAAAGAGGAAAGAAACTTCATGATAATCCCCTAGCTATCCTCATCAAAAAGAGGAAAGAAAAAAATCAAATACAAGCAATAAAGATTGAATAGGATGTATGCACCATAGACCCAGTGGAAATTTGGAATATTGTCAATAACTACTTTGAGAATCTTTACACTCACAAAATGGAAGACACAGAAGAAATTAACAGATTGCTTAAAATGTACAAATTACCAAAACTGAATCAAGAAGATATTATAACTCTCAAAAACCCAATAAGAGCCAATGAAATATGAGAGGTAATTAAAAGCCTGCCAACAAAGAAAAATCCAGGTCCTGCGGGATTCACAGATGAATTCTACAAGATGTATAGAAGATATAATCCCTACACTCCTCAAATTCTTCAGTGAAATTAAAAAGGAAGAAGTCCTTCTAAAATCATTTCTGGAGTCAAGTATTATCCTGATTCCAAAACCAGGGAAAGACACAACTAAAAAAGAGAACTACAGGCCAATCTCCCTCATGAACATAGATGCAAAAATCCTCAACAAGCAAACAGAATACAGCAAATCATCAAGAAGCTCATACACCATGACCAGGTAGGATTCATCCCAGGGACTCAAGGAAGGTTCAATATTCACAAATCTATATATGTAATACACTGTATTAATAGAGCAAAAACTAAAAACACACAATCATCTCAAGTGATGCAGAAAAAGCTTTTGCCAAGTGAACACTCATTCATGTTCAGTCTTACAAAATATTGGAATAGAAGGCCTCTATTTCAATTTAATAAAATCCATCTATGACAACCCAACTGCTAATATAATTCTAAATGGGGAAAATACTGAAATTTTTTACTCTTAGATCTGCAACAAGACAAGGATGTCCTCTATCACCTCTCCTATTCAATATAGTTTTGGAAACATTAGCTACAGCCATTAGACAAGAGAGAGAAATAAAATGAATAAGAATAGGTAAAGAAGTTAAATTATCACTATTTGAAAATGACATGATAGTTTACTTGGAAGACCCAAAAACTTCACCAAGAAGCTACTAGAATTGATACACAAATTCAGTAGTATAGCAGGAAACAAAGTCAGTACTCAAAAGTCAATAGCATTCCTCTGCACAGATAACAAACACACTGAGAGGGAAACTATAGAAACAATACCTTTTGTAAGAGCTCAGCAGAAAATGAAATACCTTGGAATTCACTTAATCAAATAAGTCAAAGATCTTCTCATGGAAAATTATAGAACCCTAAGAAAAGGGATCATAGATGATTTTAAAAAAAATGGAAAGATATTCCTTACTCCTGGGTAGGAAGAACCAACATCGTGAAGATGGCCATACTCCCAAAATTATTGTACAGATTTAATGCAATCCCTATCAAACTGCCAACAACACACCTCCCAGATCTAGAGAATTCATTCCTAAGATTTATTTGGAACCAGAAAAAACCTAGAATAGCAAAGTGCATCCTGGCTAACAAAGGCAAGGCAGGAAGCATTATGGTTCCTGACTTGACATTATACTACAAAGCTACTGTGATAGAATCAGCAAAGTATTGGCAAAGAAATAGACCTGAGGATCAATGGCATAGATTAAAAGATGAAAAGGCTTCTATGAACACACTCAGCTACCTGATCTTCGATAAAGGGGCCAAACACTCTTACTGCAGGAAAGATAGCCTCTTTGACAAATGGTGCTGGAAAAGCTGGCTCTTCACATGATGAAAACTAAAACTTGACCTAGCTCTATCACCACGCACTAAGCTGAAGTCAAAATGGTTAAAGATCTAAACATTAAAACAGAAAACTCAATCTCCTGGAATAGAAAGTAGGAGGAACTCTTGAAGACATAGGGGTAGGCAAAGAGTTCATTAAGAAACATGTATTTGCACGGGAAACACTTGAATGGATTAACAACTGGGACCAACTCTTACTGAGAAATATTGTGTGTCAAAAGAAATTATCAACCAAGTGAAAAGTCAATCTATAAAATTCAAAAAAAAATCTTAACTAATAAACACCTAGATAAAGGTCTGCTCTCTTGAATTTGTAACGAACTAAAATACAGTGGAGTCCACAAATTTAAAGGCCCAATCCATAAATGGGTATCTGACATGAATATACATCTCTCAGAGGATGAAATTAAAGAAGTGAATAAATTTATGAAAAAATGCTCCAGATCACTAGCTATTCATGAAGTGCAAATTAAAACAACACTGAGATACCATCTCACCCCAGAAAAAATGGCTATCATAGAAAACCAACGTACAACAAATGTTGGAGAGGATGTGGGAAAATGGGAATACTTCTGCACTGCTGGTGGGAATGTAGACTGGTACAACCATTGTGGAGGTCAGTGTGGAGACTCCTCACAAAACTAGGACTGGAAATCCCATTCAAGCCAGCTATCCCCCTTTTGGGAATTTTCCCAGAGGAACTGAAAACATCATATCATAGTGGTATATGTGTACCCATGTTTATAGCAGCACAATTTGTGATACCCAAATCTGGGAAACAACCAAGATACCCATCACATGACGAATGGTTGAAAAGATGTGATATTTTTGTACAATGGAGTATTACTCAGCTATAAAGAATGATAAACTCAAAGCCTTCATAGTTAAGTTGGTGCCACTTGAAGATAAAAACTCATAAGTGATATAAAGCAGACCAATGCATATGTTGCAGGGTAATAATCAGCTTCTCTTCTGGATGGTCAACCTAAGTTTGCAGAACAAAAATTGCAGAAATGGAAGAGCTTTGATGTCCGCCAACATTTTGGCCCTCGCCTTTCAAGGTGAGTGAAGACTCACAACACAGGGAAACCTGCACTGTAACATCATGGAACTCAGTTGTGCCCCTAATTTTCTGATCAAGTATATTATAAAACCACAGAGGAATGGGATTGATGATGTATAGTGTGCCTAAGGAGAATCACATGGAGAGAAAACTTTCTCTCAGGCTTTTCACAGAGTGCAATTTGGTCAAACAATGGCCGTGACTCATTCACATGGCTGACGAAGGATCTGCAAAGTGAGGTACAGGGCTGCAGGATAAACCCTGATGAGATTTGACTGACCTTATCAGATACAAAAGTTACATTTCTTGTTATATAGGTCTTGCCTTATCTTGGTCTTAACTATCCAGCAGAAAAGTATAAAAATGAGGTATATAAAGTAAACCCGTAATAAAATGCTTAGCTGTAAATGGCTCTATTCAACAACTTCTGTGGATAACCCACTACTATAGTCAACTGCTGGACTTTGTTGGAGTGTTTTTCAGAATTCAAACACCTATAATAATTGAATGGCAATAGAATACCCATCTCTGACAGGACTAAACAAATAAAGGGGATACAAAGGAAAGACCATTCTGTATTTGTATATATAGAATAGTTAGGATAAATATGCAGCTACTTTCATGTAATTCTATGAGAAGAAAGATTTGCACCTAGAGTGTTTGGACAGGATATCCTGCCTGCTTGTTGTACTACAGATAACCACTAGGAAGATAACAATGTAAAAGTGTTAATTATTGAAACTGTACTATAAATCAGAATTAATAAAAAGATAGGTGTTAATTCAATGAATAGAGGGATCTTCTCTAATAGTGTTTGTAAACAGAATATCTTGTCTGCATCTTGTACAACAAGTAACCAGTAAGAAAACAAATATGATGCATTAATTATTGAATATGTTCTACTAATTTGAAAAAAAAGATGAATGTTATTTAAGTGGTTGTTACATTGCACACTGTTTTCTTCAGTGTAGTTGCTGCACAGGAATAAGCATGTAAATTGGCCAGAATAAAAATTTTAAGCTTGAAAATAATATATATGTATATATAATCTAATGTTATATTCAAATTAGTAGCTAAAATTACAAGATAATAGGCATGAGTGATTGAGCAAGCAATAGAAACACAAACCGGGGCTGGGGAGATAGTTCAGTAGGATATGCACTTGGTTGTCAAGTGCAAAGTTCTGAGTTCAGTCTCCAGTACTGAAAAAAAAAAAAAAAATAAAATAAAATAAAAACAAAAATAACAACAACAACAACAACAAAAATCTACAAACCATTTCCTTAAATGAACTAAAAGAAGTCAAAGGTGTAATTATTTTTTCTAACATATTTTTTTCCTTTCTTCTTTTTTCTTTCACTTATCCTTGTTGTTGCTTCTTTCTGAGCAGTTTCTTTAACTTTTACCGTAAGTATTGTAGATTTTGAGCATTATTTACTTCTTTGGTTTCTTATACTAAAGGCACAATATGAAATTTACACATGTGAGTCTGATTTATTTCAGTTATGAGTATGGTCTCCAGTTGCATTCACTTACCTATAAAAGTATTAAGTTTGTCTTTCTTTATACTTCAGTAGGGTGCCATAGTTTTTACAACACATAGGTTTTTTGTTTCGTGTGTGTGTGGTACTGGGGCTTGAACCCAGGACATTACGTAAATTAAGAAAACATTTTAACATTTAGCAACCATATTAGCCCTTTTAAAATTTTATTTTGAAACAAAATCTTTCTAAATTGTCCAAATTGCCTGCTTCAGGTTCCCAAGTAGCTAGCATCAGAAATATACACTATCACGCCCGGATTCCTGGGCTGATCGAATTTATTGAAATTTTGCTTCCACCAGATATACATCTTCTATAGCGAATATGTGCAAGAACTTTTAGGACACAGAGGCTTAAAGCATTAATCACATTTGGTGAAAATTAGCTAAATTCTTCCTTAGAATCACTAAACCATTCTGAACTATTACTAGAGTTTATATTTTAATTTTATAGCACATATTTTATACCATTTTGCTTCAATTTTTCATTAAAATAACTCATTTCTCTTTAAATTTTCTTTTTTATGTTTCATTCTTTTAATGTGCTTACTGATATTATGAGCTTGTTTGATGAAACTGAAATTTTCATGCACTGTGTTCACAGTTCTATAAGTGTTACAGAAGTTGTATTCATGATTAGCAGAAGTTTCTCTAATATTAAAAATTTTATTCTCTGTTCATTTTATTTTATTTTTATTCCTTTTAATATTTTGAAACAGAATCTCTCTAAACTGCAGTTTAGAGAGATTTTGCTTCAAAATAATTATTTTATTTTATTTTTTTGGCTGAACCGGGGATTGAACTCAGGCCCTTGCTCATGCCAGGGAAGCGATTATTACACTGAGCCATCTCCCGGCCCCTTCTCTGTTTCTTAAGAAATTTTGTTGTATTACAAGTATCACTTTTATTTCTTCCATAGTCTTTCCTTTGGAATTTTGTCTGATATGTTTGTCATTGTTACCAGCTTTTACCATTTGGCTGCAAAAAAAAAAAAAAATTATCTTATATGAATTTCAGTAGTGTATCTTTTCTCTTATGTTTCTGGGGGATATATTTCATTGCGGTTTTTTGTTTTATTTTATTAATCTTTTGATTTATTTATATATTTTCAGTACTGGGAGTTGAACTCAGGACCCTGTGCTTGCCAGACAAGTGCTTATTCTACTGAGGTATCTCCCTCACACCCTCATAATGGTATTTTAAAATTCTAGAATTTTTAGCATATTTTTCTATATATTTTTCCATCTCTCTTCATTACACTCAGGTTTTCTTGTAATACTTGAACATATTTACAGCAGATCTTTTAAAGTTTCTGACTTTGAATTGTATCATCTCTGTCATTTCTTACTTATTTTATTTTTGGGGGATTACATTTTATTTTATTTTTTTAACACTTTGTTTATTTTCTTATTCTATTATTTATTTATTTTATTTTATTGAAGTATAAATACTAATGAGACAGTTTCAAGACAAATTAACAGGACACATTCAATAAATTAATATTTTGCAAACTGTTTTCATAATGTTTTGGTATCGTACAAGGTGCATACATGATATTATACCTACAGACATTATTATAAGAGATGTCTCTTGTCAGTGAACTAAGAGAATGTAGCTGTTTATTTATCTTATTTTTTTATACCTGAATTATATCACAGATCCAACAATTAACACCCTCTACCTTGTTATCTCCCCAGTGTCTGTCCATAGTACTAGAAGCCAACATAATATCTTGTCCAACCACTATAAATGGAAGAATTCTCATGGAATTATGCAGAAGCACAGTATATTTATCTTAATGGTACTGTTATAATGTGATTCTTCTTTTGTATCTCCCCTTTTTTTCTCTCTAGACCTGTCAGAGATGAGCACTCCATTGTCATTAAACCAATTTAGGTGCCGGAACCCAGCAACACAATCCAACACAGTCCAGCATTCCACATTAATAGTGAGTTATCTGAAGAAATTGTTGACTATATGTACTTACAGCTCAACTTATTATTATGGCCCCACATTGTATACCTCATTTTTATACTTTTCTGCTGGATGTTTAAGGCCGAGATAGATCAAGACCTATATACCAAAAGATGTAGCTTTTGATTCTGATGAGTTCAGTGAAGTCCCTTTAGGGTTTATCTTGTAATCCCATACCTTACTCTGTAGATCCTTTGTCTGTGTCATCCATGCAGATGAGTCATGGCCAATGCTTGACAAGTTTGATCTCTATGAGAGCCTGAGAGAAAGTTTTTGCTCCATGTGACTCTCCCCAGGCATGCTATACATCATCAGTCTCTTTCCTCTCTGGCTCCATAATCTCCTTGATCAGAAAATTTGGGGCACAACTGAGTTTCATGATGTTACAGTACAGGTTCTCCTATGCCCTGAGGTTTGGCTGACCTTGAAAGCTAGGGACAGAATGTTGGCTGGCCTTGCGGCTCTTCTATTTCTCCAATTTTGATCTGTGAACTTAGGTTGTTAACCATCCAGAAGAAAAGCTAATTAGTACCCTGCAGCATATGCTGTTGAGTTTGCCTTACCTATCTGACTCAATTTTCTTTAGTTGTTGTTGTACATTTCTATATGTATTTCTTCTTTTATCTTATACTAGGGAGACTACGATATTTGCACATGTGTCTGGTTTATTTCACTTACGAGTAAATGAAATAAAGTTCAAGTGGCTTCCATTTCAATATAAATACTTCAAGTTTATCATTCTTTATAGCTGAATAATACTTCATTATATAGAAATACCACATCTTTTTCAACCATTCTTCAAGTGACAGAAATCTTGATTGTTTCCAAGATTTTTGTATCACAAATTGTGCTGCTATAAACATATGTGCCAATATATCACTATTACATAATGTTTTCATTTCCCCTGGGAAAATTGCCAGTAGAAGGATAGCTGGCTTGAATGGGATTTTCAGCCATACTCTTTTGAGGAGTCTCCACACTGATCTCCACAATGGTTGTACCAGCCTACATTCCCACCAGCATTGGAGAAGTGTTCCCTTTTCTCCATAACCTCTCCAACATTTGTTGTTGGTTGATTTCCTTACAAAAGCCATTCTTTCTGGAGTGAGATGGTATCTCAGTGTTGTTTTTGTTTGCATTTCACAGATGGCTAACGATGTGGAACATTTTTTCATATATTTATTCACTTCTTTAAATTCGTCCTCTGAGAAGTATATATTCATTGCAGATGCCCATTTCTCAACTGGGTCTTCAAATTTGAGGGCCATGTTACATCTTAGTTTTTTATATATTCTAACAGCAGACTACTTATTAGTTAGGAGTTTTTCAAAATTTGTGGGTTGTCTGTTCACTTTGTTGACAATTTCTTTTCATGTGCAGAAACTCCTAAGAAGAGTTCGTCCCAGTTGTTAATCTATTCAAGTGTTTCCCATGCAAATACATGTTTCTTAATGAACTCTTTGCCTACCCCTATGTCTTCAAGAGTTCCTCCTACTTTCTATTCCAGGAGATTGAGTGTTTCTGTTTTAGTGTTTAGATCTTTAATCCATTTTGACTTTAGCTTAGTCTATGCTGATAGAGCTAGGTCAAGTTTTAGTTTTTGGCATGTAGAAAGCCACGTTTTCCAGCACTATTTGTTAAAGAGGCTGTCTTTCTTCCAGTAAGCTTGTTTGGCCCCTTTGTCAAAGATCTGTGTGATCGGAGATGCCTCTGCGTCTTCTAATCTATGCCATTGATCCTCAGTTCTATTTTGTTGCCAATACCATGTTGATTTTATCACAGAGGCTTTGTAGTATAATTTCAAGTCAAGAATAGTGATGCCTCCTGCCTTGTCTTTATTGGCCAAGATTGGTTTGCTATTCTAGGTCATTTTTTGTTCCCAATAAATTTTAGGAACAAGGGCCGGCAGTATAGCTCAGCGGACTAAGCGCTTGCTTAGGTAAGCGTAGGGACCAGTGTTCGATCCTTGGTTCGCCAAGCTGCGCTGGCCCTGCCTTCAGGTGTGCTGAGCCGGCAATGCAATCCGGGCATGGTGGCGTGTGCCTATAATACCAGCACACGGGAGGCAAAAAGCAGGAAGATCACTATGAATATGGGCTGCATGCTTAGTGAGACCCTGCACCAAAAAAATAGAAAAAAAAGTAAATTTTAGCTCTGGGAGTTATGTTGGCAGCAGTTTGATAGAGACTGCAATAAATCTGTACAGTGATTTTGAGAGTATGGCCATCTTCTTGATGTTGGTTCTTCCTATCCAGGAACATGAAATATCTTTCCATTTTCTGAAGTCCTCTATAATTTCTTGATTTATGGTGTTGTAATTTTCTGTGAAATGATCTTTGACTTCCTTGGTTAAGTGAATCCCAAGGTAAACAGAAAATTTCATTTTCCATGGTGCTATTGTAAAAGTTATTGTTTCTATTGTCTCCCTTTCAGTGTGCTTGTTATCTGAATAGAGGAATGCTACTGACTTTTGAGTATTGACTTTGTATCCTGCTATGCTACTGAATTTCCCTATCAGTTCTAGTAGTTTCTTGGTGGAATTTTGGGGTCTTCCAAGTAAAATATCATGTCATCTGCAAATAGTGATAATTTAACTTCTTTACCTATTCTTATTCCCTTTATTTCTCCCTTTTTTCTAATGGATGCTGATAACGCTTCCAGGAATATATTGAATAGGAGGGGTGACAGAGGACATCCTTGTCTTATACCTGATTTAAGAGTAAAAGATTTCAGTTTTTCCCCATTTAGGGTTATATGAACTTTTGGGTTGTCATAGATGGCTTTTCTCAAGTTAAGCTAGAGTCCATCTATGCCAATTTTCTGTAGGACTTTGAACAATGAGTGTTGGACTTTGTCAAGAGCTTTCTCTGCATCAGATGATCTTGTGGTTTTTAGAATTCAGTCTCTTAATATAGTGTATTACATGTATAGATTTGCAAATATTGAAACATCCTTGAATCCCTGGAATGAATCCTACCTGGTCATGTTTTATGAGCTTCTTGATGATTTGCTGTATTGTGTTTGATAGGATTTTATTGAGGATTTTTGCATCTATGTTCATGAGGGCGATTGGCCTGCTGTTCTCCTTTTTTAGTTGTGTCTTTCCCTGGTTGTGGAATCCGTATAATACTTGCCTCCAGAAATGATTTTGGGAGGACTGCTTCCTTTTCAATTTCTGTGAAGAATTTGAGGAGTGTAGGGGTTATATCTTCTATAAATTTCTTGTAGAATTCATCTGTGAATCCATCAGGACCTGGACTATTCTTTGTAGGCTTTTTATTACATTTTGTATTTTGTTGGCTATTATTGGCTTATTGAGAGTTGTAATATCTTCTTGGTTCAGTTTTGGTAATTTGTACCTTTTGAGGAATCTGTCCATTCCTTCTGTGTCTTCTATTCTGTGAGCATACAGATTCTTGAAGTAACTATTAATAATCTTCTGAATTTCCGCTGGGTCTGTGGTGATTTTACCCTTTTCATCCCTTATTACATGTACTTGAATTTTTTCTTTCTTCTTTTGATGAGGTTGGTTAGAGGCTGATGCACTTTATTTAGTCTTTCAAACAACAAACTTTTTGATTTGTGGATTCCTTGAACTGTTTTCTTCATCTCAATTGAATTAATTTCTGCTGTAATATTTATGATATCTTCCCGTGTTTGTGCTCTGGGTTTTGTTTGCTCTTCTTTTTCTATTTGTCAGAGATGCAACATTAGGGTGTTTATTTGTTCCCATTCTGTTTTCCTACTCTGTGAGTTTATAGTAATGATTTTCCCTCTAAGAACTGCTTTCATCACATCGCATAAATTCCGCTAAGTTGTGATTGTATTTTCATTGAATTGTAGAAATTGTTGAATTTCTTGTTTAATTTCTTCTGTGATCCATTGATTGCTGAGTAGGGTGTTGTTTAATTTCCATGAATTTAGCGGGATTTCCTGGTTTCTTTTATTATTTACTTCCTGTTTCTTTGCACTGTGGTCAGATAATATGCATGGGACAATTTCTGCTTTCTTGCATATACTTATGCATGTCCTCTGGACTGGTATGTGGTCTATTTTGGAAAATGATTCACGTTCAGCTGAAAAAAATGTGTATTCAGCTGTGGTTGGGTGGAACACTCTGTATATGTCCACTAAATACATTTGTTCCAAGTCTGGATCAGTTCTATTACTCATTTGCTAAACTTTTAAAATATCTTAAATATTAGGTTTTTCATGTTCATTAAGACTTGTCTTACATAATTGGGTGCTTCTGCATTTGGTGCATAGATATTTATGAGTGTTAACTCTTCCTCTTGAATTTTTCCCTTGACTAATATATAGTGGCCTTCTTTGTATCGTTTGATCCTTCTTGGTTTGAAGTTGAGACTGTCTGAGAACAGAATCGCTACTCCTGCTTTTTTCTGAGGTGCTGGGGCGTGTAGTATTGTTTTCCATCCTTTGACTTTGAGCCTATGAATATCCTTTTGAGTTAAGTGTGTTTCTTGTATACAGCATATTGTTGAATTTTGTTTCCTAATCCACTGTGCCAGTCTATTTCTCTTAATTGGTGAATTGATTCCATTTACATTGATGGCTATAATTCAAATGTGTTGACATGTTTGTCATGATATTTACCTGCTGTTGTTTACTGCTTTGCATCTTGTGTTTAATTATCTGTCCCGTTTAGTGGGTTCCTTCTGTTCTCATTCGTGGAGTTCTGATCATTGTGGTCTCTCTCTAGAATATCTTTCAGCAGCCTGTGTAGGAATGGCTTTGTCATCATGAAATTTTTTAATTGTTCCTCATCATGGAAGTATTTCACTTCTCCATCAAACTTGAAAGAGAGTTTTGCAGCATATAATATTCTGGGCTGGAATTTGTTTTTGTACAGGACTTGTAGAACTCTGCTCCATGCTCTCCTTGCCTTCATGGTTTGTGTAGAGAAGTCGGCTATAATTCTAATAGGTTTTCCTTTGAATGTGATCTGCTTCTTCTCTCTAGCAGCTTTTAGTATATTATTTTTGTGTTGGATTTCTGGGATCTTGACTATTATATGTTTTTACTTGGATTGAAGTTATTTGGTGTTCTGTATGTTTCAGTTACCTGAATGTTGGATCGTTTCCTCATATTTGGGAAGTTTTTTGCAATTACTTCTCCCCACATTCTTTTTATGTCATTTGTATTGGCTCCTTCATTCTCATTGATGCCTATTAATCTCACATTTTTTTATCCTGGCGTTATCTTGCAGGTGATAGATTATTTTTTCCTGCATCCTCATTGTTTTTAAGAAATCCCTTCTCACCTTTTCTCTAGGTGCACCAGCATTTTCAAAATCTGAAACTCTGTCTTCCCTTTCACTCAAACACTTTGGTAGACTCGTGATTGATATTTTTAGTTCTTCTATATGTCTTTGACTCTGTTTCATGCGTTCTATTTCTTTTCTGTATTGTATTGCTCATTCAAGGAATCCATCATATTTCTGATCTCCTCCATTTTTTTTTTATCCATGTCTTCTTTAGAGGTAGTTACTAATTCCTTCTGCAGTTTCTTCCAAGTTGGGTTTCCTCTGTGTATTTCCAGGCATTTTTCTGTATTTCAGATGCTATGATTTCAGAGAATTCTTTTTTTTTAAGAATTCTTTTTTGATTTCCGAAATTATTTCTGCTTTGTGTCCCTCATGACCTTTCTGCTGTTGTTTCTTTGCTTCAGATGCTGTTAATTCATAGATTTCTGCTGGAATAGTGCTCTCTGCACTTGTTTTGGATGAGCATTGGTTTTCCCTCTGATGTTTCTGCACTTGATTTTTTATTTCAGATGCTATGTATTTATATATTTCTTTTTTTTATTTCAGGAATTACTTCTCATCTGAGTTCCTCTATACCTTTCTGGTGTTGTTCCTTTGCTTCTGTATCTGTTAATTCATTCATTTCAGCTGAGCTAGTTTCCTCTACACTTACTGGTGGACTCAAGGCCTGAGATTGCATTTTTCTCCCTGTCTTTGTCATTTTGTATAGCACTGACCTCTGGGGCTCTCACTCACTGGCCGAGGTGCGTTCGGACTTGGGCCACACAGTGGGACCTGTGACCGCTGGGAACTGTCTCTCTGGCACGGCGGGCCTAGAGTCCTCACTCACCGACCAAGCTGCTCTTATTTTAGCTAAGATGTGCCATGACCATGAGTCACATTTCCTGCTGAGTTACTCGCTGCTGCTAAATTTTGTGAAAGTTATGCTGGCTCAAGTCGTAGGTTTATTGTTTGCTCTTGAGGATTTATGTTCATAGGCAGTTTCCTTTAGAAACAACGCAAAATAAGGTACATTTTGAGGTATTTGTGTGCAAAAAATGTCAACATATGGTTATGTAGGTAACATAAATCAACTTATGGCCAAAGAAGTTACTGATTGAAAGACCTGGAAGCCCTTAAGTAACCCACATTGTTTATCCGATGTGCATCTCCACTTAGACTTAGGAGAATAACTGAATTAGGATCGTGTGTGTATCATAGTAAACACAAAATACCAGTGATATCAAAAAAGTGTGAACACCATTGTCTCTCATAAATAAAAGTGCCAAAGGTGGCTTTTAATCTTTATATATACCTGGAGCTAGGTTTCCTTACACTTTCCCATGGTATTTCTCTGATTTGCAGTAGAGCCATTTCACATTTCAGGAGATCCACAAGAGGCCCAATAATTATATCTGTATTTTCCCTGATCACTCAAAGCTCCTTAAATTCTCTTCTTGGGAGACCTACAAGATACCTTAGTTTTATTCATATCTAATTGACCAGAATTTTACCAAATTGATTCTTGTAGTTACAAGGCATTTTTCACAAAATGCATGACTTGAATTGCACACATTACTTCTCAAATTATTTACTTTTAAGAAACTGGAGGAATGGAGTGCCAGAGGTAACTAGACTGTAAGCTTCATTTGTCAAAGCCTGATGGTAAAAATACACTCCAAATGGAAAAATGGCCTTGAAAGCAGACTAAAAACCAAGCTTGAGAGGCTATTTCTGAAAGAAACCACACGATAATTCATGTTCTTCATAGTTTTCTGTTTGTGGTGATCAATGTTGAGAACAGGAATAACATTAATCAGAAAATATGTATTTCTGTGCTCTTTTCTGTACTGATACTCTGGGTACATTTGGAACTCCTCTCACTGTGAACTCTGAGATAAGAAAGATAAGAATATTAAGTGTGTAAAAGAATGTACAAATTTATATTACCTATGATGTTTTTAACCAGGGCATGAAGCAACATAAAGGGTCTGAGCAATGCTCAATAAAATACAGGTTTTGACATATTCAGTGGGATTTCCATGAAGCCAGAACCATAAAAATTATGTATTACAAGTTACCAGGTATTAAGTCTACCAAGCACTCTACTAATTATCTATGATCTAATTATTACTTTCATTAACTATTTATAGTTAATGTTACATTCCCATTGTACCCATCTGGAAATTGAAGCTTAGAGAAATTACTTAATTTTTATTTCATCACAATTATTTTGTGGCAAGTTTGAGATTCACAGACACATCTGTCTGACATCCAAGCTATTATGATATGATGAACTCTAATTATATATGAAAGTAGGCAATTAAGAGATTCTTTTAAAAAATTAGACAATTGGAACTGAATGAGATTTCCTGCGAGACACATGTCATGGTTTTCACTCTGTTCATGACACATTTAACATGGCAATCAAGTAAAATTGCAATGTGTATCCTGAAAAAGTTTCCAGGGAAAATTAAATAAACTGTCTTTATAGTCTCATAGTTGAAAGATAATATAATTTCTGTAGTTTGAGCTTACAAATAGAAGTAGCAAGATTGGTGAAGCACAGTAATCAGAATTACCTGGAGATTGTCTGCATCACATTAATAAATGGCTCATCTAGAAGCATTTGAATGTTCCTATGATGGAAGGCATTTTGTGCCCCCAAAGGATATATGGGATTCTGGATCACATTATTTCTGCATATGATCTTTTGTTAAAAACAGAATCTCTGAATTATCAAGATAACGCTATAGTAGAGTAAGGTATTTTATAGGAAGAGAGAACATGAAGATACACCGATACACAGAAGAAAGATGGTTATATAAAAACCAGTAGAAAATGGAGTGATGTACTCACAAATCCATCAGTGCTAGGTGTTACAGCAAGGGACAGAACTTTGGAAAAATAAAACAAGGTCCTTTCCTAGATCTAACAAGAAATAAGCTTTGCCTACTTAACATTGCTTTCAGACTTCTGATCTCCAGGAATAGAAGTCATTCTAACTTGTTTTAGCCACTCAATGTGTAGTACTTTTTCATGAAAATACTGTAAATTTAATATCATTCAAACTTGAAAATCTAGTATCAGTAGAGGACACAGTTTTCAAAGATAGTCCTTAGTAGAGATTTGGAAGGAACACAAGCTTAGTTTGACTCTTAAAAGAAAAGTAACATTTTTGCAGAAAGAAAAGATGAGAATATGAAGAATAAAAATGATGTAAACCCACATACAAAAATAACAAGATACAGTATGAATAAAGAAGAATAAGGAGGTTGGTGTGACAGTTGAGGAGTGTAAGATGCACTTATTGTCTATTAATCCTGGAGTGATTAAACATACAAGGCTATAAGGCATATGAAGTCCACAATGGGGAGCTGAAATGCTGAGTTTAGAGGCCAAGAAAAAAACTAGTGCAGACATACATATTTTAGAAGAATACAAAATTTGTGGCCACAATCATGAAATTAAAGAATAACAAGTGCCGACATAGCTGTGGGGAAAAAGAAGTATTTTTAAACTATAGGTGGGGATATAATCTAGTACAATCACTTTGAAAAATCAATATGGAAATTCCTCAAAAAATTGAATCCATAAGTATCACTTGACCCAGCTATTGCTGTTCTAAATATTTTATCAAACGAGTTAAAGACATCATGCTCCAGTGAAACACATGTATCCATGGTTATAGAACCACAATTCGTTAAAGCCAGATCTTGGAAGTGGCCTATATGTCCATCAACAGATGAATGGATCAAGAATTTTACAAAAGATGGAGTAGTATGGTGGCATGAAGAAAGATAAATTTGAGTCAGTTTTAAGAAAATCTATGTAACTTGAGTGCACAACTTGAAGTGAAATAAATCGCACAAAATTTTGCATCTTTTAATATAAACCCCCCAAGCATAAAGAATAAAATTAAAAGTCATAAGAGTAGAGAGGTAGATATTCTCAAACAGAAATACAGGTCAAGAAATAGAGGGAGAGTAGAGGACAGGAGGAGACGTAATGAAAAATGAACTACTATATGTTGTGTAATGTGACAACCCTACACAAGGAATATAAACTCTATGTGTTGCAACATGTATAAAAAATTGGAAATCAAGAGATAGATGGAGGGAGAGGGAGGGAAAGAAAAATGATGAAAAAGGAATTAAGTTGCATTAGGTACATGTACCCATTTTCAAAAGTACTATAAACATTATGTAAGATGAATATGTAGTAATAAAAATTTTTCAAAAATTAGTATGGTAGGGCTGGCCAAATAGCTCAGCAGGTTAAGGCACCTGCAAGCTAGATTAGTTACGATTTCGATCTGAAGTTGAGTTCTAGAGTTTCAAATTGACAAATGATAAAAGGTGTTTGGAGGGATATTTAAGCATTAGTGCATATAGAATACTTCTTTCTGAGTATGATTTTTCTAAAAGAAATCTAACCATGTCCATGGTAGAGAAATGAATCTAGCACATCAGACAGAACATATGTTTTATAAGCAATCAGTAATAGGTTTTCATTTTTAGCAGCTTTTTAAATGACTGAATCTTATAACATTGTATCATACGGCTTCTATGTAAGCACTCCTGATTTATTCTGTATCATTTCTGATTCAGGGAATTGTGAAGTATTCAACTGAGAATAAAAATGTGTTGCTTTATTCTAACATTTCATACACAAAGTTTAAACTCAAATTCATAAATTTAAGGTTCATATTGTAAGTATATCCTTGTCTACTTCATATTGTTATCAAGAAAAATATGCAACATTTGTCATGATGAATGACTGCCATATTTTGTGTACAGTATTACAGGTGCCTTGTCTTTTTATTTACATAAAATTGTCAACAGTATTTCCCCTGGTTTTTAATAAGTCCTCCTTATCTCTGAATAGTTTTTAAATAAATGAATGTTTTACAAATCTTGTCTATTACTTTAACTTAAAGGGTGATGTTGCTTGTCAATTAAAATTAAGTCAACTTTAATAGTTTGAAATAAAGTATTTTACAAATGGGCTATAAATTAACTCAAAATTTGAGTTGTGCATTTTGAATTATGCTTATGTTTAATTTCAAAACTATTTATAGGCTAGTAACAAGAGACAAAATGGTGTTATGAGGCAGAGAATGTGTCTTGAGCTCTTATGTTACCACATATATTTGACAGCACATTTCGAGAGTTCATTAATTTATTTCAAATTTGTAGAAAACCTCATCTAGATTAGTTACCACTTCAGTCTGAAGTTGAGTTCTAGAGTTTCAGGTTGATTTTTCTCTGAAGAAGAAATTACAGTACTAATGAAGCAGGCATAGAAGGATTCCACTGTATTCTCTATTAACGTATGTGGACTAAGATGTGAAAAGCGTATGTTAGAGTTAGGTGATAAATATGAATTATTTGGTGTACTGCTGCATTATTAGGTAATTGTATAAAACAGTTGTTATAGGAGAAATTCATCTTTTTTTTTTTTTTTTTTTTTTTTTTTTTTTTTTTTTTTTTTTTTTTTTTTTTTTTTTTTTTTTTTTTTTTT
>PVKA01022579.1:0-36937 GCA_004027165.1 Ctenomys sociabilis | reverse complement strand
GGGGGGGAGGGAGAAAGAGAAGGAAGGAAAGAAGAAGGAAGGGAGGGAGGGAGGAGGTGGACTGGTAGGCAGGTAAGAGAAGAGAGAAAGGAAGGAAGGGATAGAAAGGAAAGTAGGGAGGGACAAGAGAAAGGAGGGTAAGGAAGGATTTAATTGAGGAAAACACAGAAAGGAAAGGAAGGGAAGGCAGGAAGGAAGGAAGAAAAAAGAAGGAAGGAAAGAAAAACAGGAAGAGAGGGAGAAACAAGAAGGATGGATGGAATAGCTCTGGAAGGAGAGGAGAATAGAGAGAGAAGATGAAAACAAGGCAGGAAGAAAAGGAAAGGGACAGTTGGCTAAGTTCTAGGAAGCTTGTGCTCTTGCTAGCCCAGTAGGAGATCTACCAGGGTGTTTTCCCACTCAGGCTCCTGACAAAAAGCAGGTGTGATTTTCTAGGCATGGACATAACTCAGTTGCCAAGTTTTTGCCTGGCAGATTCCCTTGGGAGAAGCTACCCCCGTGGGGCAGTGTCAAAAGAGCTGGACAACCAGAAGTTACAAGTAGAGACACAAGCAGAAACCCTGACCTGCCTTACTCTTATGTCCATCTGTGTTCCTAGCCCAGGGACCTTAGCCAGAGGATACTTTTGCTGGAGTGCCAGGTACAAGAAGACCTCCTTCACATGGACTCGGGAAGAAGCGCTGAAGATGCTTTTCCTCACGCTCAGTTCTCAGAGCGTTTCTACCCCTATGCCTCCCCTTTCCTCCTTCTACAGCCCCAGGGCCCGAGGCACTGCAGGGAGAGCATCTTGCTTGGGGCTCCCTTAGCAGTGAGGCGGTATCCACGCTTCTGTGGATGCTCCCCTTGCTTCGCTGGTGCTGACTCGTGGAGGGCATAGAACTGTGGGCAGCTGGTGCTCTTTCCGTGAGCACATCACTTACGCAGTCTCCACTCAATGATTAAAGCCTTTGATGTTGCTTTCCATTCTGCTGGTTTTCTTCATCAGCCACTGTGCTTCTCTGACGTGCAGCAGTTCGATTTTCTCCAGCTCCAGCAAGCCCTTGATATTCACAGTGAGGCTAGCAAGCGACTTGAAGCCATAGCTTTATACTTTCTCACCTGTCCCTGTCTTTCGCACTAGGTTGTTCTGCCCGGGCAATGCCCTGATTTCTTGGGCTCTGGGTCAAATAATGGGTGGGAAGCCTTTCTAGAAGATCAAGTCTCTTGGTCCCAGGGCAGGAAATAATGTCAACAAAAGTAACATAAGTTCCTGAGAGTTTTCAGTGTTTTTTTTCTGGTTAGAGAAAATAGATTAATGTTTATGAATATCTATGTCTATGAATATGTTTAAGCAATGTGTAAAAGATATAAAAAGACTCTATTTAGAAACTCATTATTATTCCACTATCTTAAAATGAGTCAACTATATGCAATCCTTTATAAAAGGACTCCAACAAAGTAGCTCGTGAGTGCGATATTCCCTAGGGAAAATGGAAATGTTAATAATGAAAACAGGGTGCTCTGTGCTTAGAGGCAGTATTTTATTCAATCTTAGCAATGATCTTTTGTGATTTGGGACTTGGTGTTAATCTCATTTTACAGGGAAAGGAACCAATTATTACAAAGTTAATTAACAATCAAAGGTCACATGATTTAAAAAATTTGAACTTAGTATTGAGTCTCTTTGACACCAGAGCTTTGTATCCCTTACAGATCATAACCTAATATAATTGGCACAAATCTTCATCTCTGGATACTAAGGACAGATCCAGTTCTCCTCTGCCCAGCAACAGAACCCAAATTAGTAGCATATAGATTAGATATAGATATAGATACAGAAATATAAGTATAACAAGCACCATGAGGATTCTGGTCTCACAGTTCTAGACATTAAGAGTGGGGAGATATTCAATATAGGGAAATGTCTGTGCATTTGTTTCTGTTGCATTTTATTTTCTAACATTACCACATAATTGTAATTTTACCTTATTTCTCTCCCTTTTAAAAGCACGACCAGGGCCAGCAAGATAGCTCAGCTGTCTAAAGTGCCTGCTGAAGCAAGCTTGGGCAGGCTCGGCTCAGGGGGCTGTGGTTCAATGACCCGCACCCGGTGTTGTGCCAGCCCCACCCTCAGGGCAGGCTGAGCTGGCGCACAAAATAAATAAATAAACTAAAACTGAAAGCATCACCAGATAAATAATATCTAATATAAAATAATTAGGCTTTCTTGAAGCCTTGCATTGTTTCTAATGCATTTCTTTTCAATCACTATTTTATATTCTTTTAAAAAAAATCCCTTTTAGTGCTGGGGATCAAACTCAGGACCTTATGCTTGCCAGGCAGGCACTAATGCCATTGAGCTATCTCCTTGGTCCTAAAATAATTAGAATGGTCTGTTATTCATTATTATACAAAACAGTGGTAGTATGTGTGTTTCTGACTGTACAAATTATACACTGGTGGAAAAAATAGTGATTTATACTCAGATTTAAAGTTCTGGATGCCTAAACATATTTTGTTTTACTTTTTTATCTTTCTCTTCTTAACTAAAATAAGATGATGGTCTCCTATTACGTTTCCAGTTCTTATCAAAACACGTTATGCTACTATTCTGCCTACTTAGCACTCCCACTTGCCAACATAAAGGGTAAAAATTATAGCATTTTTCTGTTTCTTAGGTTTTCAAAATAAGAGGATTATTTTGATAGCCCAGCTGAAATTTTCTAAAACATAATATTATTCTAAGTCCCTGATACAAAGTCAAGAAAACTCAATAGAATTGGTTGGTTTGGGGGGGTCAAATATTAATTTTTCACAATATTCACCTACTTCCATTGAAGGTAGAGACTTAGAGGTTTTGTCTTACACACTCAAGCATTTTCCTTGCTAATCACATCAAAAAGATCAATCAAGGGGCTGAAACTCCTGCATAGGAACCTCTGCGGGTCCCTTTTCTCTTATGGCCAGCTCTGCTCTGAATTCCATCAGGCGCCAGCAGAACAGCTGTCATCTGACATTCATTACCTCTTTCCCTGTGTGTCACCACTAAAGAGCTCTGAGGAAAGGACAGTAATAACTGAAAAATAAAAGTGTAAAGCTGTGGTGACTCACAGTTACTTGGGGTATGAAAAACGATAAAATTGGGAGGTACTTTTTCAAAGGCCAAATCATCTCTTCTTTTCTTCTCTAGGATTTTCTTTTCTTTAGCTTTTGCAACAGTAAAATGAATAATTACTAATGGATCTTCCTGGGGGTTTGCAAAGGGTAAATAGGCCTCAAAAGACACCGAGGTCCTCTCCCTAGCTTAATCTTCCACTGCTTGAGAATCCACCTTCTGTAGATGAATTATTCCTCTCTTTCTTCAGGGCAAGTTCTTTCCTCTCGGCATGTATCTGTTTCAGCATCCTTCAGTTTACTTCTTCTAGTCTGGCTACTTTTGTTAATCTTCTGGGCAGTGAAATTCTTAGCTATAATGATGCTACTTTTATATCTTTATTATTTCCAGGGTTCACTGCTCTAAGAAATTTAGAGGCCCCTTATGTGAGCTAAGACAAATGCTGATTATATGTGGCTCTATGTTTATCCATCATATCTGCAAATGGAAATATTTCAATTCTGTATATGCAATAGGGTCAGTATTTGTATGCATAACAAGTGTACTATAGTGTTACATTTGTAAAGGCACTTATAAAAGTTATAATAGTACACTACAACTGCAGTACTCTGTGGCATTTATCCCCAACAAAGAATTTATATTGTATAATACTAGGGTATGGATTCTTTTATTTATTTGAATTAATCTATTTTGTTATTGGGAATTGAACTCAGGTCCTTACATTTGCCAGGCATGTGCTGTGCTGCTGAGCTATATCCTTGGTCCTTTTTTTTTTTTAAAAAAAAAAAAAAGTGAATCTTTTCTGGCTTCAAGTATGAAAAGATTGTTTAAAGACTTCTCCAAATACAGCTTCTCAAACTGCAGTGGAACAACCATCTCTTACAAAACAAAATGAAAAAGGGGGATATGTTGGGAGCCAGGAAGCTAAGAAATCGGTCAAATATGGGTAGGTGGGACTTGGCCCAGTGCCTAAAGCAAACAAGCTACCTCCCTCCCAAGATGAACATCCTGTCTGGTTAAGGTCAGCTATCACTTGCTAGGCAACTGTGTGTCATATATTACTAACTTCACAAAAGTGTAAATAAAGGACAACTGTGTTGTAAAAAAAAAAAGAGAGAAAGAAGATATGTATGTATAACAAGAGAGTTATGATAGCTATACAATGAACTTTCTCTTAGTTCATTGAGAATAAAAGTGTGTACTAATATCTTTTAGATAAGATATCATGTCTGCATCTTGTCCTCTGAATAACTGCTATGAAGAGAACAATATGCAATATATTAACTATTGGAACTGTCCTACTAACCTGTTTGGAAACCGTTTTGTTGCTATTTTATCCTTTTTTTCTCATTAAAATAAATAATTTTTTTTAAATTAAAAAAGTAAGCCTTTATTTTTTTTGCTCTTTTTGAGACAAGGTTTCCCTCTGCAGTTCAGGCTGGCCATGAACTGTTTTTGTAGCCCAGACTGCTCTTGGACTTGCATTGATCTCCTTGCCTGCCTTCCTTTCTCCAGAGCACTGGGATTACAGGCGTGCACCACACCTCCTGCCAATGCTAGGGAATAATTCATCTAGATTCACTTAGAAGCAAAGTCTATGTATTGCCTAATTAAAACACTAATATGTTAATTAAAAGAACATAAATTAAATATTCCCAAATGTTGTATTTATGATTAAAATAACTATCATGAAAAATAATTATATATATATATATATATGATACATTCAATATAACATAAGATATAAAACTATTTGTGACCACTGACATCTGTAAAGATTCTTGTTTAAGGATCAAGCACAGTACTCTATAAAATAGAAACTAATAGACTGAAAGGAGGATGGGTTAGTGTGGGCTGGAAAGGGAAACTAAAAATGGCTAAGATGCAGTCAGTATATGTACCAGTTTCCCATGACAAATATATTTGTCATTGTGCTATAAACATTTATGACCAGTAAATAAATACAACTTACTATCTTAGGTGTTCTCAATATTAGAATTGAAAAATAGACTCAATTATATGTTAAAATCTTTTTCAGTATTAGCAAAATGAAGATCATTTAGTTTATTTAAATTGATTTTGTTTATAACAACCAATTTTGCAATTACTAATGTTTAATGTCGTAAGCCTAGTTTGCCAGTTTTTTTTGGAAGGTGGTGAATGATGTCTAAATAGTGCTGTATTTTATTTGACTTCCTAAGTACAATAATGACTTTGCAAAAGGAGAGTAAGACTTAATTTCCCTCACCAATATGTACCTCAATCAAGTACTTTTAGATACAATTTTTATAGAGCATCCACGAATTATTAAAACTATTCACTGGATTATACTTTTATTGAATATGATAACTGGCTAAGAAGTATGACAAACTTGTCTCTATCTTAAAATTTAATTGTCAGCACTAAAGCTGAAGCTGCACTCAATCACTGAGGATGGCTGTTTATCACCTACAACCATTAGTGATTAAAAAAAACCCAGGTATGTATTTGCAACAACTTTTCTGGCCCCTACTTTGTTTAGATGCTAGGGTGCATTAGAGCTATCTTGTAAAATTCTATAAAATATAGCATGTTAAGCATTTTGCAAAGTGATAGGTATATACCAAACACTCAAAAGTATTAGCATTTTCCTACTTTATCTCAGTTACTTACATGTATAAATTTTGGCCTAAAATTATGATAGGTCTAACTTTAGCTATGAATGAGAATCTAACAATTTGACTCTACTGGTATCTATAGCATTTTCACAACATCATTAAGCTGTTGTAGCAACTAAGAGTTCAAGAATTAATGTAAGTATTGACCTTGAATGAAGGAAAATAGTAATAATAGAAAACTTATGTAGAATAAGTATCCCTTGCATGAAATGTTTAGAATCAGATATATTTCATAATGAAGTTTTTGTTTTTCAATTTGGGATATCATTGCATATGTATAAAAAGATAGATTGGGGTGGGATACAAAACTAAACACAAAATGTATGCAAGCTTCACATACATCTTACACACATAACCTGAAGATAATTTTATGCCGTATTTTTAGTGTGTTTGCATTTTGACTGTGACATCACATGAGGTCAGATGGGAAGGCTTTCATTTGGGGAATAGAGGCGGCAACCCTAAGTTTTACATTTATTTTTAATGTATTTAATATAGGGTCTACACGGCCCCACTACACAGATGGGACTCCTAGTGATCCTCCTGTTTCCAGTTTTCCAAGCAATGGGATTATAGGGGAGCACCCCCACAACTAGTCTCAATCAAGGACGGGGCTGGTGCAGCAAACCACAGATTGAACCCTGGTCCCTGTGTCTGCCCAGGCAGGTGCTTTAGTCTGCTGAACTATCTGGCCAGCCCCAAAATTTTACATTTTGGTAGATTTCAGAATGTGGAATTTCAGTTAAGGAATCTTATTTCATATTCTCTGACTTCAAAACAAACAATAAAGATAGAACAAACAAAAGAGGTGGCAATAGCAAAGCAATAAACAATAAGTAAGCTGAGAAAGAATAAGGAATGTCACAGAAAAAAAATCAGTCAATTGACTGACTTTTCACAAAGTTACAAAATATTTCAGCAAGGTCGGTGGAATCTTTTAACATATGATTAAAAAAATCCAACTATATACATGAAGGAAAAAATAAGCCAAAAATCAAAACTTTGACTTCTTTCTCCAGCCTTATACAAACATTAATTCAAGATGGACCACAGAACTAAAATAAAAGATAGTAAAACTAGAATATTTGCTCACCTTAGGATACAACAAAGCTCTCCTAAGCAGGTCATAAGAGATATTAAACATAAAGGAAACAAAAATAAACTTCAGTTCATCAAAAGTTAGCACTAAAAGTCCTTACATGTGAGAAAATATTTACAACTTGAATCTAGTGACAAGTTCCTTCCAGAATGTAAAAAGAATTCCCACAACCAATAATTAAAAAAATTGATGATAACACCTCAAAAAGGATCAAAATAAAATAGCCAAATGGTCAATAAGCATAAAAATGTTCAACATCTTTAGTTATCAGAGAAATACCAATAAAAGCCATAAAGAGACATTAGTGTACATACTTCACATACACTAAAATTTAATATGTAATGATACCATGTGTGATATTGGTATTTAGGAATCGACAAATGGGACTTTCAGATATGGATGAGGGAAATTTGGCGTGGTCAGATCATTTTGGAAAACTTTCTAAGCAAGTAAGACACATTTAAGATTTTATTCAGTAGTTTGGTTTCATAGTACATGATAATGAAAGGATCTCAACATAAAAGGAAAAATAAAATATAATTCCATTTATATGAGGTACATAAATTAGGTAAATTCACAGAACCAAAAGTAGAACAGCCAAGTTCTGAGAGAAAAAATAAATTAGTAAATATCAGCTAATAGGTACACATTTTCTCTGTGAAATGATAAAAAAATTCTGGAGATAGATGATGGCAATTGCAACACTATAATATGTACCTAATTCCACTGACTTGTGTCATGTGCACGTACCAATGCTCTGCAAAGAATGTAATAATTATGTGCTGGAACAGGTAATAGGAGATAAAAACTAAGGAAACGATTAAAATGATAAATGTTTCATGTATACTTTACTACACACACACACACACACACACACAGAGGCAAATAAACTTGGCTGAAATTGTGTCCTGTGCAGGTGATATACAGGAGGTGGGGTTCATATGTTTTTTTTTTGTTGTTGTTGTAATAACTCATGAGTCTTAAAGTTTTGGGAAAAAGAAAAGGGAAATTAATTATTGGAAGGCAGAAATCTATAGAAAGACAAAGTGACTTCACTAGGAGATCTTTCCTCTTCTAACTCTGTTCAGACAAAAGAAAAATAATCCCAGGTACCACATGTCATTCTAAGAGGTTTAAATTTTCATTAAAGCGACAGAGCAGACAGGCTTCACAGGAAATAATATGGATCTGTGCCCACATCCAGCAGGGATAATGATTCTTTTAATTATAAGTTACTGGGCCAAATTCAAAAAGACATGATGGGCAGGCATTAGGTAACTAAATAATAAATAGTAATTGCATTTCTTCTTTTGCATTTTAAAGGGTAAAACACTTGAGAACCTCTACTTGATATTCCTTACACAATGTACTGAGTGTCATGAAGTCATTTGAAATAATGGCATTTGATGCTGCACATCCCATAACTTTAAATAACATCATTAACATTGGAATGAAGAGAATGGAAATTGGCCATCTAGAGGGCATCCCCCCTCGCATTTAAGAGGCCTGTCAAACAAAAATTATGTGACTCTCCCCTTGTTACATATATTTGTCTTGTACAGATAATAAAATGAATATATTTATAAGGAAGAAGAGAAGAGGAACAAACTGACTGGTTATCAAAAACTTCAGCTTTAAATCAATCATTAAGAATCAAATTATTGTTTTCTCAAGAGAGCTACTAAAGGCACTACTAATTCATGAACTTCACAGAGTGTGTGTGTGTGTGTGTACATGTGTGTTCATTTGTGCTTTCCTTCAGGATAGAACAGAGGAAGCACTAATTTAAGTTGAAAATAGGTGGATTTTAATGTGCCACGGGCTTGTTGAGGCCCTAGTTAGACATGTTTTATATCATCTTTAAAATCAGCATTTGGGATGATTTTGTGGCAAATATTCTTTCAAGTTTGTAAATGAAAGAGCGACTTTCCTATAAGGAACCCCAAAGATCTGTACAGCTTAGCTGAGGTGTGTTTATATGGTGGTTTCCTGAGGCATTAAAACAGCTGACTGTGAAACATATATCGCATCTAGAAAAAATGAGAAATACATTTTTTCTATCTATATCTTATTTTTAAACCATGTAAAGAGTATCTATACCAACATAAAGTCATAATCATTCTTTTTTCACATGTTTGGTGAACCGTTCACAAAATAACTCAAATTTTGAGAAAAATCAGATATGAATCACAGCAAAATCAGGAAGTCAGAAAAAGGACTGTTTTTCTCTTTATTACCTCCTTTGATTTTTTTTAAATGGGAACATTATAAATATATTGAAGTTAATACTTTATAAAATGAAGAGAGATAGAAATTGGAAATAATTAGATAAATAAATCAACCTTGAATGTGTGTATAAAAATTCATGTCATGACTATTTCTTAGTATGATTTTAGTTGGGATAGAAATAGGCTAGTTTTGGAGTCAGTCCTACATACCACTTGACGTTGTAATTATGGGCAAAACAAAAGGAAAATGTTAGCATGAAGTAGAATAAATACCAGAATTAATTTTATGAATGACATACAGAAAACTAAAGTTCTATTGGGTTAATAACTAATGGCTATGTGCAAGTAACTGGAGTGCCTTTGTTAAGAGTCCTTCAGAGCTATGCTTTCCAATTATTGTAGAGTTTTCTTTCACAGTACTTGCTAGCTTGACTTTCATATCAGGCAAGCAAGCTCAGAGCACTGAAATAAAGATAATTGACAGTAGTATTAAAACATACAGGAAAGAAGGAAGGAAGGAAGGAAGGAAGGAAGGAAGGAAGGAAGGAAGGAAGGAAGGAAGGAAGGAAGGAAGAAAGGAAGGAAGGAAGGATAAAACACAGGTAGACAGACAGACAACAAGAAAGCAAGCAAGAAAAAAAGGAAATGAATATTCTTGAGGATGATGAATAAGGTTACTCGCATGATTATTCCCGAGGTTCAGTTTGCAAAGGGCATGAAACAGTAAGGGCGTGATAATTTTTTTTTAAAAAAGGATCAAGTCAAAAGATTTTATGAGGTTAATCATTTCACTGAGAAGGAAGGTAGTAGAGACTAGAGGTCGTGGGGGGGGTAGACTATCACAATGACTCCTGACTTTAAGATTATTTATTTACTTATTTTGTATTTTTGGGAATGGTCTACAGAGCATTCAGGCTCTCACTACTAGATCAGACTCATAGTGATCCACCTGTGTACAGCTTTCCAAGAAGTGGGATTACTGGCATGTGCCACCATGCTCTATTGCCATCTCAGCATGACCTGGGGGATTGGGCTGGAAAAGGCAGTCCCCCAGCCCCTGCATCTGCTTGCAGGCCCCTTAATCCGTTGAGCCTTTTGGCTGGCCCTGGAGTTTAGGATTTTTAATGGACATATTTTCAAGTTAAATTTAAATATGAAGGAATATTTCTGGGATATTCAATAATATCAATTACTGACCACAGGATTGGCATCATGCACACTGTCTGAGACACTCTGGGATAATATACAACCCATGTTTACATATTTTAATGTTGGATTGGGTTTAGGGGTCCCAAAGGGCCCTGAAAGGTTGTGACAGTGGAGGTAATCTAACACAACAATGTAACAAAGATTCAGGAAGATGTCTTGCATGTGAGGCTACAAAACCCGACATAAATACAGGAAAGGACATAAAGTTTGTCAGCATCATTAATGAAATACTTAAAAGTTTTCATTCAGAAGCTATCCAAAAAAGTCTTTTCAATAATGTGCCCACCCACAACATCAGTGTGACTGTAGATTACATGAATAAGATCATTTAAAAAGGAGGAGGAACTTGTACAGGCTGCCTTGATGCCATGTGACATCTGTAAGCTAGGCGGAAGAGGATGACATATCAAGTAGGGAGCAGACAATCAAACCGGAAATATTTGGAGAAACTCAAATATTTAATTCAGAGGTAAGAATTGATGGAAGGAAGGGGGACCTGATTTCTTCAGTTATGCAGAGTTGCATGATTAAGAAAAAGTCACTAAATTCCCGAGATTGGTTCTTTACAGTCCCAGAGGAAATAATTACGATGAAAGAGTGGAATCATAGAAGGATAGCACTGTGAGTACAAATTTCTGAAAGTGATACTTATATAGGTCAAAATGGTGGCTCAGTGAGGAAAATGAAAATCTTAATGGTTTCTTTCAGGGATGGTCCAGAAGCAGGTGTTATAAAAACTTAAATATAAGATAGAAGACCAGAGTCAAACTTTTAAGTGTCTGAACATGTACTTTATGAATTAGTATAGATTCAAGATGATTTTTTTTTCATGATTCTGGTTTTTGCTATTGTGGTTGTGTATGTGACAGTGGAGGTTAAAGACTGATAAAGGCAGAATGGGTTGAAACCTTTAATACTGGAAGATTCCCCTAATGTATGGAAGATTAAATAGAACTTGTGTAAGACTCTTACATTTGAAAAGTTTCCATCTCCCTAATATGTAAATGGTATTTTTTGAGTTATAAAAATAAGTCTATTAAATGTATACCTGAATGGAAATAAGTCTGTAGTTAGTTCATGAAAATGTCCTTCTCAAACGTGTATCAGTAGCCACAATCATCCAGCAGGGCAGCCAGATGCTTGCTTGTCAGTGACAGTACAGAAAGACAGGACACGGTGGCTGCACTGTAGAGATCCTGGCTTTACTCTCTGTTTCCCACATTTAGATATGATAGTTACAATAGCATAACTTTCTTTCCTCAAGTGTTTAGTAGGACAGCTACTGTTTTATATACTTTGTGGTCATTGATGATTTCTTATCAATGACAATAACAGTCAGAGATGCATTTTGCTAGAATAGTAACTTAACAAGAGTGATTATGCACTGTGGACCAAAAGTGATATGACAGCGAAATAGATGCTTTTCACTTTAGCTAAAGAGCATCATGTCTCATCAGTGTCAGTTCCTTGCAAGAGCAACCTCACAGAGTGAGAAATTTTATTATTGGCAACATCTCATTCCTGTGTGTATCATTCTGTCCAGGTGCATTCCACAGTAACAACATCTGACTCCTGTGCATATCATTCTGTCCAGGTGCATTCCATAGCAACAACATCTGACTCCTGTGCATATCATTCTGTCCAGGTGCATTCCACAGTAACAACATCTGACTCCTGTGCATATCATTCTGTCCAGGTGCATTCCACAGTAACAACATCTGACTCCTGTGCATATCATTCTGTCCAGGTGCATTCCACAGTAACAACATCTGACTCCTGTGCATATCATTCTGTCCAGGTGCATTCCACAGTAAAGTTCTTAACATCCCTGTGCTCAGTATGAAGACAAAAAATGCTATTCTGAAATCAAAACTTGGATTCCAGAAAATACTGCCAGCACAAAATTTGTTCATTTTTATTGAAGAACATAATAAATAACACTGCATTTCTAAAAGCTCTAAGGGTAAAAGAATTTCCTGATCAATTCTAGATAAAAATGTGACAGTAATTGATTGAAAATTATACTTCTCACTTCATATTCTAAAGTACATCTCAGGGTAAAAATAATAAAACATGTTGTTATTTTAAGTAAATATTTTAAGGTAAGTACTTTCTTCCATTATATATAATTCAAAGTTTTAAGAAGATGATACACAGTAGTGGTCCACTTCATTTATTATGCTGCAAAATAGATAATTTGACTTCAATAAGCTAAATTCCATAGTACTTAATGATAAGGTGTCTTTAGCATGCTAGTATCCAATTATTAAATAATAGGAACAGAATAATTACTTGCTGAATGAGTAAATTAGTAAAAAAAATTACTGAATAGTTGTCAAAATGACAGAAACTATATATACATGTATTTTTTTTTTGGGTACTGGGAATAGAACTCAGGACCTCATACTTGCCAGTCAGGTGTTGTGCCTCTGATCTATATCCCTAACCCCTAAATATGATTACTATGTATGACATTATAAAAATATCTAGTCCCTGAAGAAAAAGCATTATTTTTCTAAATAACAGTTTTGATCATTTCATTTATGAATGCTGGAATGATTCATTGCTAATAAGATCATTTTTATTCATCACAAGATATCATTAAGGGTATTTGGTAATACTTATACTTCAGAGACAAATCGGATGATATTAGTGTGAAAGACAAAAGTGTAGGTCATACAGTATGCAGGGAGAACACTGGCGTGTAACCTCGCTAAAGTGAATAAGCTCTTCATTGTGCATGGTGGTCGCTTGAATTGCACAGAAGGTACAAGTCCTCCCATCTTCCATCAGCACTGAGAGTGGAGGAACCATGTTTTCAGCTAAATAAGGAAGGTATAATTTGGGGATATTTATATACATATGCATCTTCATCTTTGTAATCATTGGATGTAAAGGAGACTGGAAAACAGTAGCCTCTTTTCAGAGTCACTGTTTGGTTTTACTCAAAGTTCTGTTCTGCCTGAAAATAGAATATAAGCAAACTGTCAAGATGTCTCTGACCAAATTTGTCAGATGCATGTGCTGAAGATAAAAGCCTCATCTTCTTAATTGTTTCATCTTTTTGTGTTTCTAGCCCCAAAATAAGCAGATCAGCTTTTTTTTTTTTTTTACCTTTCTTGAACTAGGCATTGTTTTTTGAAAATGCCTCAGAGTCTCCTAGTGCAGAGGCTAAGAAATCAGGGTTTCTAATAGCTACCTAGGTTGGTAGTCTACTTTTACCTTTTTGTGTTCATAGACTAAATACAAGTGGGTCAACTTTTCTCCTCTCTCTCTCATTTTGGTACTGGGAATTGAATTCAGAGCCTCGTACTTGCCAGCTGGCTGCTGTACCACTGAGGTACATCCCTGGCAGCCCTCTCCTTACCCATGTCTCCAAGAGCTACTGAAGGCAGAGCACAGTGATGTGCCATATGCCCAGTACGAGCACACAGATGACATGCAAATAATCTGAAGGGCAAAGATAACAGTGAAATGGCATGAGGCTGAAGTGATAGGCTCGACACTGTTATAATTTCATCTTTAAGGTGATTTCTTTGACTATAAGTCTACATATTTTAATTTTTAGCAGTGCCATATGCAATCACGAGCTTCCAAGACTCTTTATTAACAGCCCATCCGTTTGAGCCAGTACAAGTTGACTCCTGTTCATCCCTACTCACTTCCCAAGGAGACCAGTAAAAAAATCTCTGCTTTACAGAGCCTTGCTTTTACATAGCATACCAAGATACCCACGGCACTTTGTTTGTAAAAGTGAATTTGGTTGCATTAAGGAACTTTAGAAGTCATTGGTTTGACAAGACTCAATTTTAGTGGAATTTTTAAAAATAATTTTATTGAGAAAGAAGTAGCAATGATAGTCTTGAAACAGGTTCGTAGTACAGCTATAAGAATTAATACATTGTATATTGTCTTGGTAGTTGTTATTCATAGTACAAGATGCAGACATGATATTTTGTCTAAACACTATTAGTTCAAAACTTTCTTCTCATTGAACTAAGAGAAATTAGCTGTATATCTACACTATTTTGTGGGATCTTGAAATAATCTTTATCTATATTATTTTTATTACTTTCTCAAAACAAAAATTTGGGGCCAGCAAGATAGCTCAGTGGTCTTAAGAGCCTGCTTAGGCAAGCTTAGGCAGGCATAAGGAAAGCACAATGATGCCTAGCGCCTCGTGCTGTGTCAGACCTGCCCTCAGGGTGGGCTGACCCGACCCCCCAAAAAAATTCTCAGTGTATCTCTTGAATCAGACATTATGCTTGTTGGAGTATAAAAGAAAGGAATCTTGCATTTCAAACAAGTATCTGCCTTAAGGGATTTTTTTATGCTGTGTGAAGTGGGAGGCTTCCCCTCTGGGTCATCAGTGCCTCTGTCCTGCATCTCGACGTGGCTCATCTCACCTGCTGGGACAGCCGCATCCGCTTCAGTCCTTTAATGGTGATGAGCAGTCACAGGGCCACCAGCAGCTGAGCTTTAGGGCGAGGGGCCTGCTTTCTCATCACATCGAGGTCCTTGACTCTATTAAAGCTCAGTGAAAAATAAAGGACTGAGCATCTATTCCCCTCGTTTCTCTACAGGTTGTTAATTCTTTATAAGACCAGAAACTGCTCCATTTCTGGCGTTGCCATTTGTCAATTTTTCATTGATTGCTGCTGCTGGAGGTGCTGAGGCTCTGCACTCCACAAAGCAAGGAAGGATGCCTCCTATGACACGACTGGCCATAGAATATTTAGCAGGTAACCATTATATACTACGCAGTCAATGGATATTAGTGTTAAAAAAACAAGTGAGCATATAAATGAGTCAACATGTAACAAAATTAACCCAAGATTAAAACAGAACTAATCTTTACATTCTTCATTGCTCTTTCTGTAACAAAACTTCCAAATTGTAGGAGCATTGGATTTTTAAAGCCAACAATGTTTCTTTTACATGCTGCTGTATTTTATTTCATCTAGGGAGTTATCAGTATTGGCATCTAAATGAAACACAACTATGTTTTGCTTTATTTTACAACTATGTTTCACTTACAAAAAACACTTAGGAAATACTTAGATACAGATATCTGTAGGGATACCTCTATTTGATGTAAGAGCTACAGATATACAAATACATATATGAGGTTCTGTTTATCATTCAAATTCATCTCTTCATAAAAGATAAAATCTACAGTCCACTTCATATATTACAAAGAGATGAATTTTAAAGCCAGCGTGAGGCATTTGCTCACAGAGAAATCCCCTTTGTGTATGTCTTTTCAATTCTATCCATGTAAAAATAAGATGGATGACTATCTAGTTAATACCTACTGCCTCTCAGCTAAAGTACAAAAGGTCTGTCAAGCAGATTTCTCAAAAAAGATGAGAAATGTTTTGGTAGTAGGATGCTGAATTACTATAAAAATAGACTTTCTTGCTACTATTCACACTGAGATGGAGTGATGTGTAGAAGAGTTCTTTCCTAATTGCACTAGCATTCATTACATAATATGATCACGAGTAAAGTTTGTGAAATATTAAATGGCTATTAAACAGTCTTTATTAACTACTAATGTCTGTTTTTCAAAGGATTTGAAAAATCCATTTGGACTCACTATGATGTATAATTTCTACAAAATATTTGAAAAATAGTAAAATGATGTTGTTAGAGTCTGTCAATTTCATGTGAAAGGTTTTCCAGTGGACTGGGTGTTGTTTTGGACAGTTTTGGACATCTAATGGAGGTCATCATTTTCTATTCATAAAAGCAACATAATAAATAAAACAGTCAAGTCCAACTTGAAGGGCTTTTGGAGCTATCATTTCAGCATGTGTGACCCTAGGATGCTTTTCATGAACATTAATCTAAAATGACTTTAGACAGAAAATATATCAAATTCAGTATGGTTATTAATGAAATTATATCTTAAATATCCATTTAGAAATCTGGTACAGTGTCTCCTATATTATCAAATATATGCCAATTTGATTGGTTTTATTTAAATTAATAATGTTTAAATATAAATATGTTGTCTGGTCCACAATTTGCATTTTCTCTGAATCTAACAAGATGTTTTCCTAATGGTTCCAGACCAATGCTGCTAAATAATTACAGGCTTTATTTTATTGCTGACATCCCTGGAGGGCCAAGGTAAGGACCTTTTTTGGGATGTTAATACCCCCAAACTTTCAATAACAATGTACTTTATAATTTAGAATTGAGAGACAGAAACCAGAGTACACTTAGAAAAGCACTCAGATTTTAAGATTACTTATGAACATTTATTAAGTTATAGGGTTTCTCTTTCTACAAACTGAAGTTTGTCTGAGGTATTCCTTAGATTTTTCAGGGAAAAAGAAAAGAGTGCTGTGAGCAAATTAGCAGTCACAGTTTTGAGGCACAGAATCTTCAAGGTCTGCTCATTTTGTGTAAACATTAAAGTTAGGGGAATGAGGATGATGGAATTTTCTTCTTCTTTTTCTCACTTTTATGTATTTGGTACAGGGTCTCACAACACAGATCTAACTCATAGTTATCCTCCTGTTTTCAGCCTCCCCAGAGCTGGGATTACAGGTGTGCATCACCATGTCTGGACTTCATTGTTGGCTCAGCACACTCTGGGGGCAGGGCCAGCATGGCATGCAGCCCTGGTCCCTGATATTCCCAAAGCAGGCATTAGTTTGCTGAGCTGTCTCACTGGCACCTGTGTTCTCTTCTCGACTCTTTTTTAGTACATTTATACTTGTTACCTCTGTTTTTTCAGGCACAGTTCTGATATCTACCAGATACATAACCCTATGTCCAACATGCTGACAAATATCTTAACTTCTTCCTGGAAACGAAATCCTCTGAGGACATAAACCACTTGCATGTGAGGCTTATTTTCCTCCTCTGATTTGTATCCATTCCCCTATCAGACCTTTGTATCTCATGGGTAGCGCAAATTAATGATCCACCATGTTGGCCTGTGGTCAAGGTCCAGTGCTCCCATTCATTCACTCCTCCATGGTCCTGGCAGATACTGCCCAGCATCTCTAAATCACAGTGCTTTCATTGGTAAAATATCTGCCATTCCCACACCATCTGTTTTATTATTTTGAGACAGCTTGGGTTGAATTAATTAACTAGCTAAGGCTCGCCTTGAACTCCCAGTAATCTTCTGGCCTCAGCTTCCCAGATGCTGGGATTACAGACCATCTTATTTATGTCCTAGACAGGTTATTTTTTAAAAAAAATATTTATTTATTTATTTATTTGCAGTACTGGGGATTGAACTCAGGACATTACGCTTGCTAGGCAGGCACTTATTCTCCTGAGCTATCTTTCCTGGCCTCATAGTCAGGTTAGACTCTAAGTATCTTCTTTCTCATCACTCCTTCATAAGCCCTCTCAAGCTTGGTTCCTTTTCACCTGGCAAACAGAATAAATACCAACTAGCTGCCTATCATAGGCCATCTGTAGAGCAGCCAGCCCTGGATAGGAACACAAGCATAATTGCGTTTGGCTAACTTTACTTGAAATTTATGACAACAAACCAGTACAGGGCAGTCTAAACTGGTCAGCAGCCACAAGAGCAGCTGTAAAAATGCTAGGCTTTCTTTTGCATAAACTAGGAAACCCATCCCCACCTTTTTCCTATCTTCATTATCCCAAAGCGTTCTCTCTCAAGCCCTCACTCCTGACTTTACACATCCTCTCATCTCCAAGCTTAGTACTCCATCTGCACCTACCCTTGGGTCTCTGTCATTGCTAGTCTTGTCCAAAACCCAACACTCTTCATTCTCTGAATTCTGTTTTTTACTCAAAGGGTTGCACCCCTGAACTTTTCCTCTGTCTTTCCTGCACTCCTGATTGTCCCCTTTCTACTGCAGTATCCTAGAAGTTATAGTTAGTATCTCTCACATTCAAAAACTAGACAAAATTAAATTGATGAAGCAAGCAATAAATATCCTTGAGCAAATATCCTAAAGCTGTTACCTGATTCTTTTTTACACTGCTAAAGTAAAATGTCTCAACATAACATCATTGACAACTCTGTTCAGCCCCTCACTGCTCTCTTTCCATTTTCAAGTGCCTTCGCTTAGCAATCATGCTACTGTCAATATCTTACCACATATGCCATCCATATTTGAGAGAACATACAGTGCCTGTCTTTTAGGGACTATCTTCTGACCTTGGCTTCCATGAGGCCATCCTTTCTGTGGATCTCACATCACTCTCTCCTCAAATGTCCAATTTCTAAATAGTTTATGTCTCAAG
Organism: Ctenomys sociabilis; assembly: GCA_004027165.1. Lineage (NCBI taxonomy): Eukaryota > Metazoa > Chordata > Mammalia > Rodentia > Ctenomyidae > Ctenomys > Ctenomys sociabilis. Next base: position 18,406 of record PVKA01022579.1, on the reverse strand, counting down.
ATTCAGATATCTTGCTTTGTATCTTTTCTCTCTAGCTATTTTCCACATGATAGTGACTTTTAAATGTGGATCACGAACATGGCCTGTCACCAGAACTCCAGTTTTATACACCAAATTATCTATACTGTTGACAAGGTCAATTATATGTCTAATAGCCAAGGTCCAGAATGTCCAAATATACTAAATTGTCCTGCTTTAAACTAATTTATTCTCTGCTTATTATGACCTCATTAAATAGTTCCAGTCTACTAAGGATTTATGGAGAAAATTCTAGTCTCTCATCTTAGCTCACTCTTTCCCATTGGCCCAGAGCCAAGCCCTTAGCCCATCTTGCTGGATCTGCAGGGTATACATATCCCGAGTTTTCTCTAGTTCTTCTCTATCTCTTACAACTCCTGGACACTTACTACGATTCAGTCCCACATCCTGACATATTTCCACATGGTACATATGCTCGCCTTATAAGGTTATCAAATCTCTGTGAAATCCTTTTTTACATGGGATGAAACCCTAAATTATACCATGTCCTAAAGTATAATTTCTTTTTTTGTCTTTTTGAGACAGGGTCTCACCATGCAGTTCAGGCTTGCCTTAAGCTCACTTTGTAGCTCAGCCTGGTCTCAAACTCACAACAATTCTCCTGCCTCAGCCTCCTGAGTGCTGGGATTATGGCCTGCGCCACCATGCCCGGCTCCTAAAGTATAATTTTGTATGTGTAATTTGGTGCTTATGCAGAGATTCATAATCTGTTCATATGATAATTTTAGTTTATAATCTCACGGAGAATATCCTTTCCTCTAGGGTTCTGTGCCAGTGCTGGCATCACTGTCATTGCTGGTGGGGTGTGTGCAAAGCTGGTCTCTTGACTAAAGTCTCACTTCCCGTGTTTCCTTACAAGATCTGTGTGACAAGCTGACCCTCAAATCAATTCTCTATCTCATTGTTGCACTTAATTTTCTTTACAGAAATGATCAATTTATTGTGCTAATCGACTATTTTTTGTTTAAATATATTTCCCTATACTAGAATGTATGTAAGCTCTAGGTAAGAAGGATGTTTGATTGCCCATATCATAGGCTTTTCAGCAACAAGCATAGCTCAAAGTTGGTATTCCAGTAATTCAGTGAATGATACTTATAAGATGGTGTGAGGTGTAAGTGCTATGTAGCACATTGTCAGGCACAGAATGCCTCCTCAAAACATTAATGACTGTCATTATCATAATCCTAAATTGGTGCTTTTTGAACATGTGTCAATTATTAGTGCCTATCTCAGTGTGTTGTCATTCAAGTAAAGTATTTGCTTTTTAACTTTTTTCTTAAAAGCAATATTTAAAATTAAACTACAAAAAATTTTTGCATAAAAGTGTATGTTTCCTCATATCTAAAATCAAATTGCAGAGTTAGTAAATGCTTTTACCTACTTGAAGACTGAACCTATTCATGTTGTCTGACTAACCGAGGATTCCACCTATAAGAGTGACTTCCAGGAGCTAAATTAAAATCAGAGACCTTATCACTAGACCTACATTCATTTAACTTAAGCTCATTATTAAAACTTCTACTTTTCAGAAAAGTATGACTTGAAGGAACTCTCATTAAACTTCATGAGAAGGATATAGCAAGCTTTGCCCGCAAAGCCAACTAGAAATGGAGCCATTAGAAATGTGTGTGATGAAGTATGAATCACAAGGTGATATTAAAGCAAGGCAAGACTCAAAAGAGAATTATTGTCTATCACATATTTTAATCTTTTTTGAAGTTCTTTATTTAAATATACTAAATGGCAATACAGTGATGAATTTGGAAAGATCAGAGTGTAGCAACTTCCAAACACAGAGCTGCAATACACCAGGGTGTATTTTAAAGTGTGTAAAATGTAAAATACAAGAAGATTCTGGAAAATCTCTTCCTAATTTCTACTTACATTGCTTAAAAGTTCATATAGGATGTATATTTAATTATGTCGCTTAATTCATTTAAATCTCAAAATAGATAGAGACCTTTCACCTCCCTATTATACATTTACAGCACCAGCATTCCATAAAAACTCTTCCTTGGTTCATTACTAAATTTCATAAATGCAATATTTCTTTTATTTTTTGTTTAATTTATAGGTGTATTTTAAGTTAATTTGCATAATACCATACTTTTTGGTGAATGAGTTTCCTGAATTCCTGAGAAATGATGTTCTTATTCGAATAATCTGTCATTGAGATAATTTACTTGAAAGAGGTGTAAAGAGAGTACTCTGAGATTTTTGGTAGAAAAAAATAATTTGGGAAAATCTGAGTTAAAACAGATTTTAGTGTATTCAGCATGGTAATTCATATATATTTCATAAAACATTTAAAATCATAGCAACCTCTTCCTTGGGAAAGTATCTTGAGGCAAGGTTTCTCTGTAATATAATTTATATGTAACTGCTATATGAAAATAAGGAATAATGTGGAAACAAAAGTATGCTTTAAATATTCAGAGTGTTCTCTTATTTATCTTATTTGCAAAATAAACTTAAATTGACAGGATATTTCTATATTAATAAGAATTGATAATCTCTTAAACTCTTAAAAAGAATCCTGCTATGTTTTTTCTTTTTTCAGAACCGGGGATTGAACTCAGGCCCTTGTGCTTGCCAGGCAAGGGCTTATTCTACTGAGTCATCACTCCATCCCCCATAATTCTGTTTTCTTAACAAACCATAGTGCATATTTATTTATTAGTTGTATTTTTCACTAATAATTGAAGCTGTAAACTTTTTGAAATGTGAAAAACAACCAAATGACTCAGTTTAGCTACTTATCTGTTAGAATTCTGTTCTAACTTGTGATCTGGTATGAAACTGATGCTTTTGATCAAATCTGTTGTCAACACTACTCCACAATAATTCCATGCATGAAGTCCTGCTATCCTACCTTTAGATATAGTAACTGGCTTTATTGGTAGATGTGGTGAATTGACAATTGGTGGTCAAGTTGTAACACACAGCTGAACTGAACAGTGTGGTGCTGGGTTAGAGAGGCTTACCTGAGGGTTGGAGCCAGCAGGGTAAGGGGCAGAACTGGAGAAGAAGGAAGGCTGTTAGTGAAGCTGGGGGAGGCTATAGGGAGCTATTGTTTCTCTTGGAGGAGCTAGTTGTTCTGGTCTTACTCATGAACTCAGCTGTTATTATTGAGGGAGCTCAGGACATTTTCGTCTCTGAGAATGGCTATGGTTCACTCTTGGGGAGCTCTTGTCCTCACTTTGAGTGTCACTTTGTGGCTCCAGAGGGAAAATACTATATAGCTTATCACCTGGAGATATTTGTTACATTGGCTTTCCTGATGGAAACTTGGCTGATCTCTTCTGCAGAGAAGCTGGGACCTCACGGTTGCTGAGGATAGCTATGACATTTTTGGGAGGAGCTCTGATTATTGATTATTGTTTCTTGGATCCATTGCAGATCCTTCAGTCTACTAGTATATATCCTTCATCTTACTGCACAGACTTTCTAGCTTCCACCCCTGACTTCTAGGTCTTCCTAGTGCAGATGGATGAAACAGGCCTGCATGAGACAATGTCATGGGCTCTAGGCCTCTGGGTGGACTCATGGAGAGCTGTGGGTCTTCATCTGGACTCATGCAGGACATTCCCCTGGGATCCAGGACCTCAGCTTGAGTTTGTGGTATTTAGTGTGTGGATAGATTTCCTGTACTCTTTTTGTTTATGGTTGTTTGGGTGATTATTATAAAATAATCTTATAATTAAGTGTCCTGTATATTATTGTTGCCCCTTGCAAGGCCATTAACTACAATTGCAGATTAAAAAGCAATTATGAATACAGGACATTGAAGCAATATAGTTGAAACCACTATCAATAATGGGAAGTTACATGGTTCTTCTACCCAATCAGGTCATTGGCCTGTGTTTTTGATTATGTCACTCATTCAATTTCTTTTCTTGCATAACTGAACATTTGTGTAACTAATGATTTTAAAGTGCTCTATTTCTCAATTAAAGTGAGGTGAAACTGCAACTAAAATGTGTTCTATGAAATATCTGACTCACCTTTTTGTAAAATAAGATGCAGAAAGTAGAACGATGATTGCCAGGGAGTAGTTAGAAGAAAGGATGGGGAGCTATTGTCATGCAGATACTGTGTTTCAGTTCAGGAAGACAGAAATGTTCCATAGATCACATGACAATAATGGCATTAAAATTAATGCTGTTCGTGCTATTAATAATATATTTAAAATATCTGAAATCCTGCTCTGGATGTAGCTTAGTGTCAGCACATGAATTTAAAATGTGCAAAGTTCTGGTTTGGATCCTAATACCACACAAAATCTGTCAAATAAGTAAATAGAGTTAAAATGATAAATCTTATGTTAAGTTCATTTTACCAGTCTAAAAATGTGTACTAAGATAGGAGGTAGGCTCATTACTGAAGCAGGATTCTACTCAAATTATAAACCATAAAGAGTTTTAGTCTCAGGGAAATGTCATAAATCATTATGCATACTTGACATCTAATATTTCCCCTTGGTACAGGGCCTAAAAGATCTCACTACAAAGATCAGAATCATACTGATCCTACTGTTTTTCAGTCTCTCAGGCACTGGAATTATAGGCATATGTCACCACGCCCAGTCTGAATCACTTTCTCAGAGTGCCCGAGAGGGCGGAGCCAGCATGGCACACTGGGGACTGAGCCTGTTCCCTGTGCCTACCTAACTAAACATGTTGGTCCACTGAACTATCTGGCTGGCTCAGTCTTTTAAATGTTAATGTAACATAAACATTTGTCTACTGGCCCTGTTGGCCCAGCCCCCAGGGCATGCTGAGATAGCAATTGAGATTGGGCATGGTAGCATGTGCCTGTAATCCTAGCACATGGGAGGCAGAAAACAGGAGAATCACTATGATCTAGTAGTGAGACCCTGTACACCCTGTAGACCCTTCCCTAAAATACAGAAAAAAAAATAAAATAAATATGTGTCTAATCTACTGTATTTTAGCAAAAATACTAAGCTATAAAATTGACCAGGGAATGTTGTCTTTACACTGATGCCTCTTTCCCCACCATATTCCTAAAACTTTCAGTACTCACCTATGTTGAAACAAGTCACACAACAAAGGATCAATATTTAAAATAAATTTAAGAGAGCTACATCTCTTTGAATCAAATTGATGGGTACCTAGGCCTGACCCTACATTGTAGCAGGAAAGCATGGAGTAGTGTGATGGAGGACACGCATGTGAATCATGTTTGTACCATCAGTGAAGTCAATCATACAAGGTCCCCTACAATCCACTTTTTCTTCTTTTTCTTTCTTTCTTTCTTTCTTTCTTTCTTTCTTTCTTTCTTTCTTTCTTTCTTTCTTTCTTCTTTCTTTCTTTTTTTCTTTTGATATTTTAGGGGGAGGGTCTAGGGGTATTCAGTGTCTCACTACTGGATAGGACTCATAGTGATCTGCCTGCTTACAGCCTTTCAATAGCTGGGATTAAAACCATGCACCACCACGCCCAGTCTTAATTGCCAGCTCAGCGCAGGCCAGGGATCGAACCCCTGGCCTCTGCACCTTCTTGCAGGTACATTAATCTACTGAGCTATTTGGCTGCCTCCCCACTTTTGTAACAATCCACTTTTTCTGTACTTAATCCATTTTCATAAGCTCACTCCATTGGCAGAGGAAGAACTATGATCTCTGAGTCCAGAAACTCAGCACTGATACTGTGTTTTAGGAAGCATTTAAGATAATCTGAAGACAATAACGAAGAGGTTTCTCTTTGTGGGCTGTGCCCTTTGTTCTTTTTCAGTTGTACTGGGCATTGAATCTAGAGCTATTGTACTGTGTTGCATCCCCAGCCCTTTTCTATTTTATATTTTGAGCGTGGATCTAAATTGCCGAGACTGGGCTCAAACCTGATATACAGCTACATTCTCTTAATTCAGTGAATAGAAAGATTTGTTCTAATAGTGTTTGTGGACAAGATATCATATCTGCGCCTTGTATAATGAATAATCACTAAGACAGCAATATGCAATGTATTAATTATTGAAACTGTCCTACTAATTGGTTTTGAAATTGTCTCATTGCTATTTGTTTCTTGATAAAATTATCAAAAAAAGAATTTAGCAATATACAAAAACAAAAAGAAAACCTGTGGCCCTCTGCCTCAGTCTGTTACAGTGCTGGGATTACAGGCATGCAGTATTACTCCTGGCTGAGGCCTTTGATTTAAACAAAGTGTCAGAGAGAATTTATTGTTCACAGGAAACATGTTGAGACTCCAGAGTAGGTCCAGACACCTGTGCAGAGAAAAATGTTTCCAGACAAGGAAGAGAGTGAATCCAAAGTACTTTTGTACAACCAAGAAATGACCTCATTTTCAGAAAACAAAACAAACAAACAAAAAACACCAAGGAAAAACAGAAGACTTGCAAATTAATACTTTAATTCCCATAGAGTCATTTTCATTCCTGCGGATCCTCCTGCCTTAGCCTACCCAGTGCTCAGATTATAGGTGCATGCCACCATACTCAGTTTCGGGCATGGCATGGTGTGCCTGGGGTTTCTGCATGTGGTACTGGGATCCAAAGTGTTGTCATTGCACTTCCTAGGCAGCGCTTAGACCACTGAGCTGTCTTCCTAGCCCCAATTAGGTCTCCTAATTGCTTCCTACCAGGAGATCTGCGCCAGTGACTTTAGGCCATGTAGAAAAAGACTTGATAACAAATGTCAGTGGCACAATGGCAGGGCACAGACACAGCAGCCAGAAGCCATCACATGACATCCCATCTTCAGAAACATTACTCTCCACACTTACCCAGTAATAAAACACTGCTATTGAGAAAAGGACAAAGAGTAAAGGAGGTGAGAGAAGACAAAGAGTCAGGGAGAGAAAGGGCAAACACTTGACACCAAATTATAGGGTTTCTTTGGGCCAGGAATTGAACTTGGCATCTTGTGCTTCTGTGGCAGGTAATTCAGCCACTGAGCGATATCGTCAGCCCTATAGTTTGATTTTCAATGTTGGGAATTGTCGAGTTATTTATACCTTTGCGTAGTTTCTGGGTGTGAGAGACAAGCTTTATTGTATCAACATGATTGGCTTTGGATCCCCTGAAAATTTCACATAGCATGATTTTTATGTGCCTGTCTAGGTGACAGGGGCACAGAATTTCAGTCTGTGTCTGTCTCTCAGTAGTGTCTCTGTGGCACTACTCTCCTGCTCTTCCCGGCTTCCATTAGCTAGGCATCTTTGTTCCATCACAGCCTTCCACCACCATGTTTCTGCTGAGGAGCTGGTGACTATGGACTGACCCTCTGACAGCATAAGCCAAAGAAACCTTTCCTTCTTAAAGTTTGCCATGTATTGTGTCCCAACAATGGGAAAGCTGTTAGGAATGATGCAATCATTGAACTCATTTTCAAGATTTTTTTCTAAGTCTACCAAGTTGTATAGAAATAGGGAGGAATGAGACCCTTTAAGATACAGAAAGGGAGACTTTCTGTATCTTTTGCTACCATTTCATTGAAAGTGTCACACACATTATTAGAGTAAGAGTGATTAAGTGTAGACCAGCTTTTAGGAAATTTACAGCCGTAACAAAAAAAATTTCACACAGATGCATCTGTATGCTCAGATAAGCACTTTAACAATAGAGATGCATCTGATGATAGGAGAGGGATCTGCCATGTTACAGATTCCTTTAGATTTTTGTCTAAATATCATAACCTACACAATGATTCATGCTTTGTGATAATGTGTATTTGGGGAGGAAATTCCTCAATACATCATTCCTAGAAATCATCTTGTATTAATTAGTCAAAAAGTATATGAATTTATGAACTAAGTACAATAATCACTCATCAATTTGCTTGTGTTGTTTTCTTTAATCCTACAGAGATAAAATGACTGGGAAATCCAGGCAAGGTAGCATGTACCTATAATTCCAGGGGACTGGAAAGCTGAGGCATAATAGCTGTTTAGTTTGAGGCAAGCATGGGAAATTTAGGATGATTCTTTCTTAAAATAAAATGAAAAGGGCTGAGAATGTAGCACAGTGTTAGAGCATTTGCCTAGCTTTCATGAGGCCCTGAATTCAGTCTTCAATGTCAGAAAAATGATTGAGGGCCAGCAAGATAACTCAGTGGTCTAAAGCACTTGCTTAGGCAAGTAGGGACCTGGTTCCACCTTGGGCAGCCCACACCGTGCTAGTCCTGCACCTAGGGAAGGCTGAGCTGGTCACAAAAAACATTGAGAAAATATGAGAATACAATACAATAGAATGTTTGGATCAACAAACAAAGGAAATTTTAGAGACTGTCCAGCCACCTCTTTTTATCAATGCAAAATACTGCCTACTTCAAATTGTTATGAGAAGATTAAGTGCAGTTACATGAAAACTGAATATTCCGCCACATATCCTCCTATTAAATTGTAAGTTCCATAAAGGCAAATTTTAGATCATATTCCTAATGCTTCATAAGTTACACAGTCGTTTGAGAATAAGTGTTGAGTGAATAAATAAAACGAGCACAGTAAGTTTCAAAGTCTCAAAGAATTAGTAAAAGAAGGCAGTCACGTTGAGTTCTGGCTGATTATAAATATTCTTATACTTCAAAGTTGTAAAATGAAACATAAAGTAGTAGTTTGGTGCCCGCATAAACTCTTTCTATCTAAAAGCCTGAGTTAGCACTGGGGAGATTGCCAAATAGGGTCTGACAATGCATGGTTATGAGTTCAATCTCTAGAACTGCAAAAATAAGTCTGTGTTTATACATTAGCCAACCATTTACACTGTAACATGTACTTATTATTATACATTTTTTGGCACCACGGTATAATGTATATTTATTAACTTTAAAGAACATTTAAAGAAATTATCCTTATAAAATATTTTTGTAACAGAACTTTCAGATTTAAAAGCATGGAATTTAAATATTAATTTTCCATGCAAATATGTTATTTCTTGCAAAGAAGTTTTAGTATGAGTAATAAACATTTCATCACCCATTATTACGTGAAATTTAGTGTATGTAAATTAAACCATTCCTTGAAAAAATTGTGCTTAGAATGACTCTGAAGGAAAGGAATCTAATCTATTCTCTGATTTTAACTTTGTAAAACCTAGTATTGTGTTGTTTTAAAGGATAATGTAGTAAAATAATTCCATTGGTACTTTTCTCTATATGATCTGTTTGATATCCCAAAATGCCTTCAGAGATGGTGGGAATCTGGTAAGTATATGTACATTGTCATTTCATATTTCCAAATAAACTCTTTGTTATGGTTTGTGTCTAGTTGTCCCCTTCAAAACCTCATGCAGTTATGGGTAAGCTTCAAGAGACTGTGACCAATTCATGATCCAGTGCTGAGTTCGTGAGTGTGAGTGCTGCACTCGCCCTCGGGCAGATAGCCTGAATACTTTGGAAGGAGGGGAGAGCGGTTTGCTGGCTACCACAGCCCCTGCTCCTCCCTACACTCTTTGCTATTTTTTGCCTCCATGAACTGCAGCCCTGTGCCATGTGCCACTTTTCCTCCGAGCCAGGTGAGTTTGGACTGAAACGTCCAGTAACTAAATAACTGTGAGCTAAATAAACCTTTACTTCTTTAATTTTGAGTGTCTAATATTTTGTCCCAGCAGTGAGAGCAAAGTAGCTCAGACACTCTTAGCTCCTTGTAATGCCATCTCTCTGGAAAAATACTCACTATAGCAAATTTGCACATTGACTGTCAATAAAATGATCAACTATACGCTATTATTACAAATGTGTTACAAAACAAATTTTCAAAATGTGACTCTTTTCTATCATAAAGAAAAATGTTAAATTAAATAACATCAAAAGTTGTAATTCAGTGAGCCAAAAAATACAAAATATTTATTCAGATACAGTGTTTTTTTTCCATATACAGCTTGTTCTTTGAAATGGTAATATTCATCAGTAAAAATGAATATATCTGAATACTTTTATTTTCAAACAAAAGAAGAATATCAAAATAGAAAATTATTTTTGGCTTTTTCTGAAACAACATACTGTGAAGAGAAAAGCAGTGTTTTGATCATCTAGTTTTCTTCCTCTTGATAAAATCCCATGAAAAAGAATTTATAATTCGGAACTCCTTAGAAATCAAGAAATAAGATAATAGATATCAGAGGGAGAGAGAATAAGAGACTTTCAGTCCCTTCTTTAGTCATTCTGAGAAGCAAATGAACAAATTGAATATTCTAGCAGAGCAAAGTTCCAAAGATCAAATACGACATGACAAAGTAGGAGCAGCTGCGCTTGCTTGTGGCAAGCACTATGCTCTGTAAAGGAGCACAAGTTGTGGTACGTGTGTGTGTGTGTGTGTGTGCATGTGTGTAGGTGATTCAGTTGAGAAAATCAATTTCGTAATCCAGGAATCTCTTTTCAGGAAGATAACAAATCCATCCACTCAGGATTCAGAGTCATTCATTCATGTGTTGTTCACTTTTCAGAAAAGAATCCACCCTCTGCTGAAGCACTGGAAGGACAGGGACACCACATAGCTCCATGTAGAATTTCTAGTTTCTGCCTTAAAGAAAGTGTGGGGAGGTGAAAATTCTACTAATCATGAGTTATCAAATGAGAGAAACTAGTGTGTTTTTAAACTAACCTTCATTAGCATGTATTGAATTATTATAAATGGCAACAGGAATTTCTTAATTTGAAAGGCACATATGTAAAAGACTGAATATTCTTTCAAATAAGGGTCTTCTTTAGACATATGTTAATTCTGTGCTATATTCCTTATCTCTTTTTTCCACATAGTTCAATTATTTTCTCCATTCTAATTGTATTTCTGTTTCATCAGTTTCTTATCAAATGTAATGCTTAAATGTGGTATTGACTATTTTAAAGACATTTCATTAGCTCCAAAGGAAAATGAATTCCTTTGACTTAGGCAAACAACAAAATCACAAACTATGGCTTCATCATGAACTTTTACAAACATATGGCAAGGAACTTGGCACAGAATGAAAGAGTTTCTATTGATACTAAATCAGATTCTTCACACATCTAGTACTTTCTTGTGACAAGTCAGTGGTAAAGTCACACATACATTATTTGACTATCAGGATAGATTTGATGCTGTTGGAAAACTTTAAGACCATATGCACTTACTTTAAAAAGGAAAAGTGAATATTAATTGCAAGACTCTGAGTTTCTGTAACAGTCACAGAAACAATTGAGACTAGTCCTTTCAGCGGAAAAGGGGCTAATGCAGAAACCACAGTAGGGAAAGGCTTTTCCCCAGAGCATGCAGCTCTGCAATGGTTGCACCCAGCCAGATGGACCCATATTTGGTGTCATCTCCTATGAGGCTTTGATTTATTTTCCACCCCGAGTTGTTTTCCACCCTCAGTTACCCTGGAACAATATTTGTGTGGCTTTTAAAGAACTGATTTATGGCATTAGCCTACCTTATCATTAGCACTACTTGCTCTAATGTGTGCTTCTCGGAAAGTCACAGTAAACTTTTAGACTACAAAAGAAATAAGCCAACAATACAAAACAATGATTTAGCAACTGTTACTTCATAAGGATAGCCTTTCTGGACCTCAAGAATGGCCTTTGATGTCTACATTCATGTGAGAGGATAGAGAAGATGAAGCACAATTCAATTTGAATCTAACCTGTCTTTTGGAAACAAATACACTCTTTATACCAGCTCTTCCCATTGTCACGTAGGGTACCTTACTAGATTTACATCTTCTAGTTAGTGATCATAAGAGCAGGATCTTTCTTTCCTGATGGAATAACCTTTAAACAGTATAACATTCATAAAATCAACAGTATAGAGATGGAGAAATCCCTTAATTATTCAAGCCTAAGGGAAGAGCATGTAGAGTCTGCACCAGTCCAGGTGTTATAGATCTTACCGCACTCCTGTACTCAAACAGTAGCATAAAAACTGGGAGCCATACATGAACAACAGGTAGTAACAATGGTGAACACTGGGCTGACTTACCCTTGAGTTAACCACTTCCAGGGAGACGTTCTGAGGTGGGGCACTTGGCACTGAAATGAATTAAAGTGTGATGGTTATTGCCAAGTCTCAAAAGGGAAACAATCCTGAAAAAGGAAAATGTTCTTTGCACCATGTACAATGATATACAGATAGGTGGATACAGGGGCTGCTCAGTTTTCCTGGAAAGGTTAGAGAAGCAGCCACATTTGTTCATCTTTTCTCAATCAGTAGAATGGTCATTTGTCTGACCAGTCCCCAGAACTGTTAGGCAAAAGAACACTTTCTGTGACACCAAATAGTGCTGTTATATCATGGTATTCTTGTGATATCCTGCCTGGGAAATCCAATGAAAACACACAGATTTCCAACAGTAGTCTCAAAGCCTTGAGGTATGAAATTCTGGACTCTGTAAATTTTATGATGAAATATGTCACTCTGATGGTCACCTGCATTGTTCAGTCTCTTTATCATCTCTAAAAGAGCGAGCGAAGAAACATTTCCAATTTTTTATATACATAACTAAACCTGCACATCATACGCGCAGACATTACCACATAGGCTGCAGCCAGCTAATTTTATTAACTAAAATGGCTTTCCTCTGTAGATTTTCTAGGTATTTCACTAGTGTTACCTGCATTGCAATTTTCCTAATCATTTGTGGAAGAAGGAAGAACACAGACAACTCCATCTAATGCTTATAATATCAAGAGTGACTACCACGTCATCCAAAGATGGCAGTCTTCATGGCGTAACTGTTACGTATCAGAAACTGTTCTAGCTGTCTGGGATGAATCATAAATAAAGAAAATGTCCTTCTCCACAACAGGAATAGAAATAGTATTCAATACATTCTTAACGCATTAATTTATAGAGTGAGCAGACCATACCCTTATTCGTGATAGACTAGTGAATTTACTAGAAATGAAATGTTTCATTTCCTATGTTTGGAGGCAACGGGGAGCCTTAGGGTCATTTTTTAATGTCTGCCCTTCTTTTACTTTACTTTGGATGATATCTGTGCTTTTCTATTGGTTACTTACATTTTATTCTGAATTTAATTATACCTTATTTGGAATTTACTTTTGAAACATAGTCACCATGAGAAAAAGGGATATGAAGTATCAGATTTGCCTTAAAATCCTCCTAATGGATATTCAATTAATATTTATGAAATCAATGACTGAAGGAGAAAATAATCCTTACTTAATGTTGCTCCTAGACTTTAATGGACACGTGGAAATTACAATCATTTATTTGGTTTGTAATTTGAATTTCTTGTCTTAGTTTTACATTTTAATAAAGACTTTACCCAAAATACTAACCTCAAGGTTGTTTTCATGAGGGAAACCAATGAATATTCCTACAAACATATTCTATAATTTAGGAAATATTTCAGTACTTTTTAAAGTTAATAATGTATTTATAGTGTAAATACAGTGTGTGACCACCATAGCCACATGGACTATTGCGTTGCTTAGTGCTGCATTATTTGTATGCAGACAATTCACACACATGGTGTACATTAAATAAATACTTAGGAGCAACATTAATTAATGGAAGATTAAAATGTCACAATACATGTTCTTTCATATTCAGAGTTTCAGCTAAAGTTCCTAAATTTATCTTTTAAATTGAGGAATAAATTGTAATTTCAGTATAAAAATTGTTAATCTACATAACTGTGAATATATCTAAAGTATAAATGATAATTTATAATTTTAATTGAGGTAAAACAGAATATGATATGCTGTATAATCAATATATTATAATTATACAAATTCATGAAAAATATATTTTAAAAGCAAAGTTTGTAAATGATGAGAATATAAAGTTATAAATAAATCAGTCCTTAAGCATAGAAAAGATGTCTAGTGTAAATTTATCACGGCAATGAAATGTTTATATATATCTTACTTTACTAATCATGTTACACATATTTTGTGACCAACTCAAAAATATAAAAATATAATTTGGGGGTGATGTGGAGATAGCTCAGTGGAATAAGCACTTCCTTGGCAAGTGCAGGGCCTGAGTTCAATCTCCAGTTCTGCAAAAAACAATAATAATTTCAGTAACACTAAGTGAATTTGTGGTAGATGATTAAATTTTGGAGGAAAGAGAAGGTATCTTGGATTTGTTGTATGGTTTTATCTGGATGTAGTTCTTCATATATGATATGTAACCCTCAAATGTCATCTTAAGTTACATTTATAAAAGGTATTTTTCTCCTCATTGAAGTTATCAAGAATATACTAAGAGAAAAGGTAATTATGTGTTCTTTTTTATAACTATCACAATTTTAGAACATCAGTTATACTTTCAGTGTTAGAGATTGAAAGACGGTATCCTACAGGTCTTTGTAACAAAGGTGTTGATGTATTCTGCTCCTATCTTCCATTGATTACATGTCAGCTGTTCACCTGAAGCCAGGGCAAATGGAGAGTCCCTTTGACAGCGTGCTGTTATTGGTGTATCTTACTAACAATACTATATTATTTCAATATAAGTGCAAGAGACAATATTTAATATTTGGTGGAAGAGAATGGCTTTGGACTTGTCTCTATTTTCCCAAGATGTTTCATTGTTTTAGCAGACACAAAAGGAAGGACACTTTGTCTTTAAAAAGTGGAAGTAATTTATCATTTGCAATAAGTCCCTTAAAGTAATGAAAGGTGGGTCTGAAGGGTTCTGCTGCTTTATCATTGGTGGTGAGGCATTCTTTGGGAGCAGAACACATTTATATATTTGTAAATGAGTGCAATTTACCAAAGTCTGCTATTACTTACACAAAATTAATTAATTAATTAATTTATTTATTTATTTTTCAGAACCTGGGATTGAACTCAGGCCCTTGCCCTTGCCAGGGAAGCACTTATTCCACTGAACCATCACCCTGGCCCCTTACACAGAATTTAAGGATTAAAAAAAAAAAAACCCTTCCTATTTGGTTTAGTGTGGGTTCATACCTGCAATACTCTTAACTCAGAAGGCTGGGGCAGGAGGATCCCAGCAAATTTAGGCTAGCCTGGGTGTTCTGGGTTGTGCAGATGTCTGTGTAAGATGGAGGGTGAGCATTTTGGAGGCTGCCGATGCCAGAGTTTGGTTTATTGTCTTGTGTTGGATTAGGGGTGTGAGGGCCCTATCAGCCCTTGGCCCTTGGGGCAGGAGTCTACATACAATATAGGGGAGGGAAAGAGGCTTGTGCCTCCTCTTTTTACTCCAGTTGTTTTTGCTGTCTTCTGCTGCCAAGAACCGCTGCCCCCTGCTTTGGAGTCAGCTGACTGTGAACTGAAACCTCTACAAACTGTGAGCTAAATAAACCTAATTTTCCTTAATCTTTGACATTTATTTTTGAGGATTATGTCTTAACAGTGAGTGAAAAGTAACTAAGACACTGGGCTACATAGTCAGTTCAAGGCTGATCTGAGCTATTGTACATAGCAAAATCCTATCTCAAAAACCAAACGAATCCTAATATTTCATTGTAAGTTTTTCAATGATATTCTTATGAGACACAACAAAATAAGAGAAATTTGTTTGCATGCTGAATATTGGCTCGTTACTTCTCATTACTTGCACGGTTTGTTTCTATTGCTTAGGAGTTTTTGTGAATGCTCTTTAATTTACCATTGTCCTTTCCTAAGCACAGAAATTTATACTATTATCAGGAGAAAAGATTGGATGCAGTACACTTAGATCAAGGCCTTACACTAGCAATTCATCAATAAATTTAGTGATAAGACTGATAACAGTAATAAAAACATTCATAGCTTGCCTCTGCCATTGAGTCCTTCAGAATCTGAGCATATTATAAGCTGACTCATAACATAATTCATTAGAAATATTTTATGGACTTAGGAATATAAACTACCTCAAGAAAAATATTGTGGGAATAAAAACTGGCAAAATTGGATATGATCTAATGGATCATTATAAACCAATGTACAACATGAAGAGGAAACTGATGAAAAATTATGTCCTACCCAGAAAATAAATCAAAACAGTACTAAATTAAAGATGATAGTTCAAGGGACTAAAGAGATAGTTCAGTGGCATAATTGCTTGCCTGGCAAGTGCAACGTGCTTTTTTTTTTCTTCTTGTATTTTAGAGAAGGCTGTACATGGTGTTCAGGGTCTCATTACTAAATTGGACTCATAGTGATTCTCCTGTTTACAGCCTCCCAAGTTCTGGGATTACAGGCACTTGCCACTTTGCCCTGTCTCAGTCACCATCTCAGTGCACCCCGGGGGCAGGGCCAGCACAGCAGGTCCAGGGATTGAACCCCCAGCCCCTTCATCTGCTTGTAGGCACTTAAATCCACTTGTGTTTAATTTTGATATTTTACATTTTTTAGTCCTACTTAAAGCACTAAGAAATGTGATAGCTTTTGTAGCACAATCATATATTAAAGTAGTTCTTAGAAATGGTAAGACCTAAAGATAGTGTTTTTCCATAAAACATGCATACAGTTTTGGTTGAACCTGTCTTATGAATGTAACAAATATTTACTGAAGTGGGAAGAGGGCAGAAATATTTTTCCTCATATTAGGAAAATTAAAAGTAATGAGATAGGGGCTGGGGAGATGGCTCAGTAGGATAAGTGCTTGCCTGGCAAGCACAAGGCTCTGAGTTCAACCCTTGGTTCTTCAAAAAAAGAAAAAAAAGTAATGAGATAAAGAGACATATTAACTGAGATAACAATCATTAACCATAATGTATGCAGGCATTGCTTTAGGTGTTCCACGGGTAGTGCTTTCTGTTTTGAAAATACCTACCCCTTTTTGTATACAGAAAGTCCTAGAGCAGTACCTTCTGATCAAATACTGGAAAGTGGGTGGCTCTGAAGGATAACTAAATACATGTAAATGTCATACAAAGCTAGGTGCACACAGCTTCAGTAGACAGAAGAAAATATATTAAAATAGACTGGGAAAGCAAAAGAACAGAAGCCTAAATGTAGGTTTTTTTTGAATTTAAGAGTGGAGTGGATGTAAAGATGAATGCAGACAAGGTCAGGGTGCCCACTCCGAAGGGACGTGGAGTCCCTGCTTTTTCCTATTAAATGCATCAGGTAGAAGGGACTTAGCATTTCTTTCTATTGTGATGTTTATTGAGGTTAAGGCCTTGAAATCCTTTTTTTTATTTGCAGTGACAGACATTTTCTAAACCCTAAGCACAGTAACACTTCCAGAAGATAATTCTGGACTAATGATTAATAATCTATCTTTCTCACTTATGACATTTAAAACCAAAGTGGAGAATAAGGCCACAGTACTACAGTTCAGGGTGTGAATGAAATCTACATAAATTATGTAAAATGTTCATTTTCATTTGGTTTTCTTTTATTTTTATAATTATAAGTTGTGAAGTAATTTATTCTGCCAATAAATATTCTATTCTATCCTCAATAGCAGAATCAGATGCATGGGTAGAAGAATTGCATTAAAAATAATACTGAAGTGGTCTTAAATGTGAAATATATTTCAAAAGTTGAAATGCAAATAAGCATCATTCCGGTATTTCCTTTGCATTGCCCTTAATAACATGCATGTATTTCTTTATTACATTGGTATTCCACTCAGATATTTTCTCAGATTATAAAAGGACAGATCGGTCAAGGAATCACAAGCTAAAGTCGTTTATTTTAATTTAAATTATCAATAATTTATAGAATTAAGCACACTAACAGGCAAAGTCTGTCTGGACATCAAGCTCCTGTCATTTTAATACCCATAGGTGGTAAGCCCTATATTTTTGTACCTGTCTGAGTTTCCACAGGCCTCATATGACCACTCTGTGTACTTTATTTTTACTTTTTAATAAATTTTAAAACCTTTTATCATTGTTAGCTATATAGTTTTTCCTGATATCACTTAGACAGGTTCATTCTCTTTATAAAAATCTCTTGCTACCTTTTAATACATCTAAAAAATGTGTCTACTCTTTCATTCAATAAGGAAAATAAAACTGTCCATTTTCATATGCACTTTTAGTATTTTCATTGCTGGATTATTTAGCCTAAATTTTCATAATTTACTTTCAAATTAAGAAATATCGCCCATGCCCGCCCAGTCCCAGAGACCTCCCAAGACAGCGTGGCCCATACCAGCAGCCTACTTGATCTTGCCCTGCCACCCAGCCAGAGACCAGCCTGAGACAGCGGCTGACTCCAGCGGCCTCCTGGATCCCACCCCAAGCTCTCCCAGTGAGTGAGAATTTGCACAACTCACCAGGCTTCCCAGATGAGTGAGTGTGTGGTGAGTGAGTCTGCGGGAGAGCCATTGGTTTCTTCCCATGCATACTACCCAGATCCCTGCCCCCAAGCCCTCCAAGCCAGTGACCGGCCTGAAACCTCAGGACACACTCACCAGCACCTCCCCAGATCCCCTGCCCTAAAGCCAGCTGAGCGAGTGGGAATTTCCCC